>PVIC010007364.1:35538-51505 GCA_004025085.1 Thryonomys swinderianus | reverse complement strand
TTTGATCCCCGGTAACCACATATAATGCTGGGCGTGGAGACACGCCCACCAACAATCAACACCGCATACCACAATGCCGGACGTGGTGGCTCATGCCTGTAATCCCAGCACTCGGGAGGCAGAGACAGGAGGATTGCTGAGTTCGCGGCGGCTTGCCTGGGCACCATAGTGAGCTCAGGGCCAGCCTGAACTACAAAGCCAGACCCTGTCTCAAAAAAAAAAAAAAAAAAAAAAGGCTTTTCTCCAACAGAGGCTCTAAAGGGGACTTTCCCAAGAATATTAAAATAATCCTAGGATTCATGACTTGTCAAGGGAGGAGCAGTCCAGGGTCCTGTAATTTACCGAGCTGTTGAGGAACTGGGATGGGGATTATTAGTAAATACATGGAGAAGTTGGGGTGTGCACTGTACCACATTTCCGAATTTTAGATTTATTGAAAATCGAAGTGATATCACTTTGCATCACAAGTCAAGCCTAATGTCACGTGAGCAAGGGACACAAGGCAAAAGCAGCCTGAGGGGACACAGCGCCACAGGGCTCCTGCTGCCAGCAGTGGTGCCCTCCCAACAGCAGATTCCTACACCAGTAAATTCAAGAAGACAGTGAGAATTCAAGGCAGCTACAGGTAGAGATTACAGGGTGAGACACTAAGTGGCAACCCACAGGACAGGTGGCAACAGAGGGCTGCCAGCGCCCCTGCCCCAGAGCTCCCCCGGGCCCTAGTTCACATCTTCTGGGTACAGAAACAACACCACACTGGAATTAAGAAACACTGGCACCTTAACTGCACTACATGTCAAAAGCAGGCAAGCTGGCCCGCAGTGACACGGTGATGGGGACTCTCCAGCCAGACACAGTGCCCTCACCAGCTCCTGGGACACCACTGTGGGCCTCTGTGCTTCCTCTGCAGATGTCTACTGTTTAGGCTACACCCAGACCCCTCAGAGCTTGGGAGGAAGCTATCAGAACTGCATGTCTGCTGCTAAGAGAGCCATGCACAGGTTTTACTCCAGATGATCCAGTTTCTGACAGTGATCTTAGATGGAGTCTGGCTCTAATAAGCCAATTTTTTCTTTTTAGGTTTTTTATTTTTGAGACAGGGTCTTACTTTGTAGTTCAGGCTGGCCCTGTGCTCATTGTGTAGCCAGGCTGGCCTCAGACTCTCAGCAATCTTCCTGCCTCTGCCTCCCTAGTGCTGGGATTATAGGCATGAGCCACCAAACTTGGCTATAATTTTTACTTGAAAATATGCTAAGTTTAGGATGGGAAAAATGAGAATTAAATTGTGTCATATACTGTATAAATTCTCAATGATGAGTGTGAATATGTGTATATAAAATATACCTAATTCACAATAATAAAAAAGAAAATATGCTAAGTTTCAAAGGCACTCAAGTAAGGCATGGTGGCACACTCCTATAATCCCAGAACTCGGGAGACTGAGGCAGGAGGATCACTGAGAGTTCGAGACCAGCCTGGGCTACACAGTGAGACCCTGTCTCAAAAATTTTAATTAGTTAATTAATTAAAATGAAAAGGTACCTAATATCCGACCAAACATCGCCGCTTAGCAGAACAGTGCACTTGAGGAATGTATCAGTTTCTTTCTGTGATGGTGCAGCTGGCTGGATGCTGAGGCTCTGGCCACCTGCCAGCCTCACTGTAGCATACACACCATGTAGCACTAACCCCAGAAAACTCAATGTATGTTTTACACTGAATATGTATCACTTTTGTACCATCATGACGCTGAAAAGTTCTAAGTCAACCTACTGTTACGCAGGGGATCGTCTATACAGGAAAATGACCTGTGCTCTATATGGTCACACAGCATGCAATAAGTGATAGGAAAAAGAGACACACAAATATACAGATTTCCAACAGGGAGGAGGAAGCCACAGTCAATAAAGACATACCTTATGGGCCAGTAAGAATGGTTCTTGTGCACAAGTTTAACAATCGAGGGTAAGGAATGTCATTTAAGTCACCTACTGCGTCCGAATTCCACAGGGAGATGCTATTACCCTCATGAAACAGATGGAAACACTGAGGTTCTGAGGGGATTTTTAACTTGCCCAAGGACACTAGGTGAAAAGTGACAGAGTCAAGAGTGGTGGTGCATGACTGTAATTCTAGGATTCTGGGAGGCTGAAGCAGAAAGATTGCAGGTTTGAGCCCATCTCAGGCAATTTATTAACTTAAAGAAATCCTGGCTCAAAATAAAAAATAAAAAAGTGCTGGAATGCCAGGCATGGTGGCTCACGCCTGTCATCCCAGCACTCGGGAGGCAAAGGCAGGAGGATTGCTGAATTCAAGGCTTGCCTGGGCTACATAGCAAGCTCAGGGCCAGCCTGAACTATAGGTGAGACCCTGTCTCAAAAAAAAAGGGAGGGGGCTGGAGATGTCAGTGCAAAGGCCCTGGGTTCCACCCCCGACAGTACAAAAACAAATAAGTTAATAAATAAACTAATAAATGCCTGTAATAAAGGCTTTAAAACCTGCTTTCTCCTCACTCACCAGAGAAAAGGCCATCAGTCATATCCTCCTGTGAATCCCACCTTGGAGAGCTCAGAAATTTACATTCCTATTTTTGTTGTCAGCCTGAAATAATTTACCTTCTCCCTTTTTAAAGAAAATGACAAAGTAAACTTATAGAAAGGCCTAATTATCTAATATAGAAAAGCCAAAAGGAGAAAACGGGAAACACAATCATGACTCAGCTTCACGACCAGCAGCCCCAGCAAACCTAGGCCAAGCCCTTGAGCTGGGAGGGAAAGGGCGGCCATGGCTGGTGGTGTGAGGGTTTGTATTTTCCTCAGCTGATCGCTCTGGGCAGTTGCCAGGACTCCACCAAGATTTCCCCAGGCAGGGCAAAGGCTTTATTTCGTCACCAGCAGATAGCAGACAGCTGACAGCAGACAGCCCTCGTGTAGTGCTCACGCTGAACGTGTGCGATCTCTCTGCTGCCCCTCCCCTACTCCCACTGGCACCTCAAACATTTTTTTTTCAAAGTCAACAGGAAACATCTTGGGTAAAGCTGGACAAGATCCTGTTTCTTCACGTAAATTTCTTTTTGGGTGGAACCTAGGCACGAGTTTCCATTCCAGTCTCAAAATATACAGGGCCCCGGGCAGGGGCCACTTTCACAGAGTACAACTTCTGCAGCAGAACTCCTGGCGTGCACACTATGGTAGTCTGTAACTGAAACGTCCTAGCACTGTCGCAAATCAGTTCTCAGATAATGAATGATCGATCACAGGACGTGGCGGACGAAGAAAACTGGCCTGCAGGGACCACAGGTCACACAAAAAATACACAGGTGACAGCGTAAATGAGATTGTTTTTTCCTGCACTATGCAAGTGTTTCACAAAAACTACCCTGACCCAGCCAGAGCACTGTGACTAAAGAGCCAGGAAGCAGCCCCAGCCCCGGAAGGGCAAGCTGACCACCACTTGCTCTTTTTAAATGTTAAGTCCAAAGCCTTGGCTTCTGCTGACTTCTCCATGCACCTCAGTGTGTGAAGCCTTGTTTTTCTTATTAGAAAAAGATCTTATTCTATCAGATTCCCAGAATTACCTGCAGTCACACAAGGTAAAGAGCAAATGTTTGTAAAAGTTCTGATTCTGTGACGCTGCATGAAGTGCAGCCTCTCACTTGCTTACTGACTGTACACAAGCTCCGATGGCAAGCGGGGAGGGCCAGGCCTGGTGACCAAGCCAGCTGGAAGCTGCGGCGAAAGGAACCCACAGTCTGTTCTGCCGCCAGCCCTGGCCCAGCAGTGACATCACGATGTAGTCTAGAGTGTCCCCAGAACTGTCCTGCACTTGTAGGCGGGGCTTTCGGAAGGACTGGATGCTGGTGTGTCACTGGGTTCACCACTGGCAGTTCGTGGCTGACTTGCTGGTGGGTGGTCACTGAGCCAAGAGTGAATCTCCCCAACTCCCCAGCTCCTCCCCTCTCTCTGCTTCCAGGCTGCCAAGTCACAGCTGTAGCCGCTGTCCTCCCCTGGGCCCACCCACCATGCTGTTTCTGCCTTGGAGCCGCTGACCACGGAATGAAGCTTCTGAAACTGCAAACCTAAATAAACCTCTTTCCTTTAAGTGGAGCATGTCATGTGCTGTGTCTCAGTGAAGGGAAGGGGACGAAGACAAGGCATTAGAAGAAAGCTCAGAAGCAGGGCTGCACCTTAGGGTGTGAGTCTGAAGGGGCCAGGACTCCAGGGCAGGGCTACACACTGAGGGTCTCAGCCAAGTCCTGGGGTTGGCCTGCAAAATTCTACCATGGCCTCCCGGCTGAGCTCAGAGGCCTAGCTGGGCCTCAGTCTTGTCCGCTGGGAAGCAGGGATGAACACAGCCTCTCTCAGCTGCACTCAGCACACACTTGTGATCCCAGCCACTCAGGAGGCTCGGGTAGCAGCACTGCTCGGGTAGCAGCTAGGTGACTCTGTGACCCTGACTCGGAGCAAAAAGGGATGGGGCACCGCTCAGCAGAGAGCACCCCAGGATCTATCCCCCAGTACTGAAAAACATTTCTCCCTTTGCTTATTCAAGGATCTCTGGGGGTAATGCTATGTCAATTTTTAACAAGATCAGCTATCATGACGGCCTGTTTAAGGGACCCAGCATTGTGGCATGTGGTAATGATTGGCAGGGGGATGTGAGTACCACGCCCAGTATTGTTGTATGTGGTTTCCAGGGATTGAACCAGTGACCTTGTGCTTGCTAGGTAGATGGTGGAACCATTGAGCTAAATCTCCAGCCCACCCCCTCCTCGCAGCCTTTTCTTGTGACTTCTGCAGTGAACACTTCCTTGGTCTGAGATTACAAACTCTATGCTAATGCTTCCACTTCAGAACTTTGCAGCCACATATTTTAAAAGTACATCCTGGGCCAGAGATGTAGCTCAGTGATTCCGGCGCCTGCCTTACAAGCACAAGGTCCTGAGTCCCATCCCGGTAACCACATACAACAATGCTGGGCATGGTGGCTCATGCCCACCAGCAATCAGTACCACATACCACAGTGCAGGGCACATGGTGGCTCATGCCTGTAATCCCAGCACTCGGGAGGCAGAGACAGGAGGATTGCTGAGTTTGAGGCTTGCCTGGGCTACATAGTAAGCTCAGGGCCAGCCTGAACTACAAAGCAAGACCCTGTCTCAAAAAAAAAAAAAGAAACTTGAGAGAAAAACTAGGAGCTCATCTATGGGAAGACGGATCTTAGTCCTCAAGCCTTTCATCTGGGTCCAGCACAGCCTGGTGGACAGCAGAGCCTCCTTAGTGTCCCGGCAGAGGCCAGAGCTTGAATTGTCTCCAACACCAGCCTTTCCCATGAGGCAGATCAGAATAAAAAAATTGTAGTGCCGGGCATGGTGGCTCACACCTGTAATCCCAGTACTTGGGAGGCAGAGACAGAAGGATTGCTGAGTTCGAGGCTTGCCTGGGTTACATAGTGAGCTCAGAGCCAGCCTGAACTACAAAGCGAGACCCTGTCTCAAAAAAAAAAAAAAATTGTAACAGTAGCACTGCTTTTCCATATGGCAAATGTACAGCCATTCTTCAATTTAGCACTTACTGCCAGCTGTTGTGGTGCACACCTGGAATCCCAGCACTCTGGGAGCCTGAGGCAAAGGGTATGTATAAAGGGGGTGGAGAGGTGTGGGTGGGTAGGGATATGGGTAAAAATGAGAATTAACTTGTGTCATATACTGCTACAAATTCCCTAATGTTATATGTGATTGTGAGATGTATATAAATTGTACCAATAAAGAATTCAATTAAAAAAATTTCTAGCTCAGCCTGAGCAATTTACCAACTTAGTAAGACCCTATGTCTCAAAACAAAGTAAAAAGGACTGAGAGTATAGCCTAGTGTAAATATCCATACCTTTTAGGCAATTTCTACAGCACATGAAGTATCTGTTAATGTTAGATTTCTAAAAGATAAACAGAGTATTCCTGATTCTCCCACCACTAGGACCCGGGGCCAGCAATTTCCTTGCCATCACGGCACTTTGTAATAAAGTACTGGTGTTTGTGGAGGGCTCCCTTTCCTCCCTGGATCTTAAGGAGACCGTCCCACCCCAACAACAGTCCTGCAACTCTGAGCTGTGGCTTCTCTTGGCACCAGACCCCTGCCTGGTGCCAGACATTCCTAGCTCTCCCCTTGCCAGACCACCCCTGGAACTGCACCTCACAGGTTCTTTGTGGGAACAAGGCCATATGAATAGCTCTGGAAAACACAGTGAACAGAAGTGGTGCTTTCAAGACAAATCAACTACCAGAGTTCTTTCCACTTCTTTGCAGCACAGACAACCTAAGAGAGGGTGGCTGCTTCATTCTAAGTAACTTTTCCTTCTGACACCACAAAATAAATATGAACCACAGGTAAACCACAGCTTTAAATCACTTAGAGCTTAGAGCTTTGTTACCACAGCAAAACTTAGCTTCTCTTGACTGATACCAGCTTTCCATTATGTTTAAAATTTCTGGTCCATTGGTGGTGGTGGCACATGCCTATAATCTGACCACCATGGAGGCTGAGGCAGGAGGACCTCTGCAAGTCGAAGGCCAGCCTAGGCCTCATAGTGACTCTGAGGCCAGTCTGAACTACACAGTGAGACCCTGCCTCAAAAAAAGCCAAAACCAAAATTAAATTTCTGGTCCACAGCAATCACCCTTTCTTTTCTATAAGACAGCTACAGATATATAAATACACATATATATAAATACAGAGGAAAAATGGCACAAACGATGTCTCAATTCCAGTGTGCTTTGTAGGAATGTACAAGATGGTACAGGAAGAACCTTAGTTCTAGCTCAGGGCTTCCCAGCTTCAGAACTTATGAAATTTCCAGCTGGACTCTTTGTTGTAGGAGATGTCCTGTGCCTTGGTGGCTTTTAGTTTCATCTCAGCCTTTGCCCACTGAGTCCAGTAGCACTGCTTGGCCTCGGGTATGACAAACAAAACTGCCACGAGACACTGCCAACCACCCCTCAAGGGACAAAATCTCCTTCAGCTGAGAAGTGCTGCCTTGGCCATAATTGCAGATGGACTTGAACCTTCTCTTCCAGAATTAGGTAACAGGTTCTTTCCTAAGAGATTAGATGTCCTCAGGTTGACCTTTCACACAAGGCTGGTTCAAAGCCCACAAGCAGATCCATGACAAAGCCAACCAGGGTCCATGGTTGAAGTCGGTGATATCTCACCATCTTCTGCAGAATTACTTCTGGGCACGAACCTTAAGCACTTGAGTACCCTTTTATTTATTTACTTCTTTTTGTGATATTGGGCAATGAACCCAGAGCCACACATGTGAGGAAGAGACACGTGCTTTGTCACACTCCCCGTGGGGAGTGAGCGTTCTTTCCAAAGACACATTAGCTCAAGACAGAAGCGAAGGCATGTGGTACTGACCCTCCAGCAAGGCGGCTACTCCTCAAACCTTCCCTCCCTACAATCACCACCACCTTCTCAGCAAGTGCTGAGGCGGGCACAGGGCCCACACCTGTTGTTCCAGAACTCCGGGAAGTCAAGCAGGAAGGTTGCAAGCATGAGCCCAGCCTGGGCAGCTCAGCAATTCAACAAGACCTTGTCTGAAAATAAAACATAAACGGGCTGGAGATATACCTCAGCACAGGGCCCCGGGCCCAATCTCTGGTACTGCCAGGAAAGAAAAAAAAAAAAAAAAAGGTTGAGTCAAGAAAAATAAAAGCTTGTCATTTGTAGGAAAATGAATGTGGATGGGGCCAGGGATGCAGCTCAGTGGCACCTGCTTGCCTGGCAAGCACAAGGTCCTTACTTTGATCCTCAGTGCCCAAAACAACAACAACAACAGCAACAACAACAAAGGAAAAGGGATAGAATTGGAGAACATCATGTTGAGCATAAGTCAGACTCAGACAAATATTACATATTCTCCCTGGTATGTGAAATCTACATAAACAAATTTTAAATGTCATGAAAGTAGAAAGGGGACTATTATTAGAGAAAAAGAAGAAAATAAGGGGGGTTGTAAGTGAAGATAACAAGGGGGATAGAAACCAAGCATGATGGTCCATGTCAGTAATCCCAGCACTTGGGAGGCTGGGGCAGGAGGATCACTGTGAGTTCAAAACCAGCCTGAACTGCATACTTGGGCAACGAGACACTGTCTCAAAAAAACAAATAAAAAGGAGGAGATATATATTTAAAAATATACCCATTGATCCAGGAAGCTGAGACAGGACAATTGCAGAGAGTTCCAGCCCAGATCAAACAAAATATTGAGATTCTGTAGTTTGAATATATTTGTTACTGTCATGTTTGAATTGTCATGGAAACTTAATATTTTGTAAAATTAAAAGAGGAAAAAGCTGCGGTGTCTGTTCCCTCATCCTGGAGTCCAAACTGCACCTGACTAATGACACAAAACCTTGAAGAGGGCTAGCAGTGGCTTTTGCTCTCTTGGGAGGCTCACTCTCCACTGGGATTCAGACCTCAGCCACCACGTTGCTGAAGAGGTGACAGGTGCCTGCACAGCCTACACGTCAGTGGGCCCCACTGCTGTCATGGGCACCAGTGATCTAGAGCATGCAGAGCAGCCCCAGCCTCCATTACCAGGACAAAACTCACCCAGTCCACCAAGTCAACCCACAAGACTGAGCTACAGGATAGCAGCTGTATCAGCCCACAGCCCACCAGTGGAATACCCCAAGCCCCACCTGCAGTGCAATGCTGACAGCAACAGACACCAGTTGTCACCTGGGCATGTGCCAGGGCCACATGGTAACAGCCTGGGAACACCTGCCCAGAGATAATTCAGCATTAGCCTCCACTACACAGAAACACCGTTTCAAAACAGCAAAAAGAGGAAGTTTTAAACCATACACTACGCTGTTCGAAGCATAAAGCTTCCTGCTGCCACTCTAGGCTAAAAACAGAACCCAGAACCCTGGTTTGCTCCCTGTTGGCCCGACATACTGCGGGGTGCTTGGTGATGCCTCTCATCTTCCTGGCCAGCTCCAAACACCTCTCAGTGCCTCCCGCCTGCTGAGAACCAAGTCAACACTGGAAACTAACCTGCAGATTTGCAGTCTAAACCTGGGAGGGACCAAGTATCCTTCAGCTTACCTCCCCTACCCTAATGCACCCTGCAAATATTCCCTGAGGGCCCGTACGTCCTCAGCAGGTGACACACAGAACATGAGGAGGAGGGCCACCTGACCATGGGACCCTCTGGAAGGATTACAGGTCTGAGTGACCATGGCTGGCATGGTAGTATGTGGTACTGATTGCCAGTCGTGGTCACTCACACCTGTATTCCCAGCACTCAGGAGGCAGAGGCAGGAGAATTGGTGATAATTCGAGGCTTATCTGGGTTACATAGTGAGCTCAGGGCCAGCCTGAACTACAAAGCAACATCATGCCCCCCCGAAAACAAACAAAAAGCAAATTCCAGAATAGCATGCAGTTTTTAGAATCTGTTGTGGTTGTTAATATACACAGTTACCAAAATACATAAATTTACACACATTTATTTACCCACACAGATATGTTCATGGGTAAAAATACACATAAGCCCTGCCTAGCCAAACAATTCTGAAAAAAAACAAAGTTAAGACTTATACTTCTTGCTTTCAAAACAGCCACTATAACGAAAACAGTGTGGGTTTATCATCAAGAATCACAGAACAGACTCAGAAACCAGAAATGAAACCTCACATACACGATGGACCTTGTAACAAGGGTGTGAGGCTGCTGAAGAAAGCAAAGGGTTCTGGGAAAACTAGATACCACATGCAAAAGAATGAAACCAGACCTTCCTCCTATATCATGCAAAAATTAATTCACAAATGAAAGAACTAAACACAAGACCCAAAACTGTAAAACTCTTAGAAGAAAACAGGTGGTAACGTTGGAGTCATGGGCCTTGGCAGTCACTTCTTGGCTAACCTCAGAGGTGTCAGAATCATAAACATGGATGGGCCTACATCATGTTTAACTCTTCTGTGGTAAAAGTCATGGTCAACACAGTGAAAAGCAAACTCCACAAAGGAGAAAATGCTCACAGATTAAGGTCAAGAACTAGAATCCACAGAACTCCTACAACTTAACAGTAAAGAAAAAAAATCAAAGAAAGCAATTTTAAATAGGTAAAGCAGTAGTACGATGGTGCACATTTGTAACCCCAGCATTTGAGTGGCTGAAGCGGAAGGATCACAAATTTGGTCACAGCTAAGTTTTGAGAAGGGGCTTTATTATAGAAAGAGCTCTCTGCTGACTTCCTGGTGCCGTGACCTGTGCAGCTGGGCTCTATGACGTGTCCCCACCATGCTATTTAGCTTCACTCTACCTCACAACAGGCCAGAAAGACCAGAGCTGAATGGCCATGAAACGGCGAGCCTGAAGAAATCACTCTTCCTTTTGCACTGATTATCTCACATAATTGGTTACAGCATCAGAAAGCTGACTGACCCAAGTTCTGTCACGTCCACTGGCTTCTTTTTTAACTTATTTCTGTATATACTTTCTATTTTACCATTTGTTCCAAGTGAACTTGTTATGAAACACAGGTACATTTTTATGGCAGCTGCTTTAAAATCCTTATTAGTTCTTCCAACATGTGATTCACTTCAAGGGTGGCATCTAGGAGTTGTTTTTTTTTTTTTTTTTTTAAGACAGGGTCTCGCTTTGTAGTTCAGGCTGGCCCTGAGCTCACTATGTAGCCCAGGCAAGCCGTGGCGAACTCAGCAATCCTCCTGTCTCTGCCTCCCGAGTGCTGGGATTACAGGCGTGAGCCACCACACCCGGCACTGTGGTATGTGGTATTGATTTTTGGTGGGCTTGAGTCACCACACCCAGCATTGTATGTGGTTACTGGGATTGAACTCAGGACCTTGTACTTGCGAGGCAGGCGCCGGAACCACTGAGCTAACCCTCCGGCCCCTGGGATTATTTATTTATTTTTTTAATTCAAGTTGAAATTTTACCTCTTTCTTTCTCTCTCTGTGATACAGGATCTGACATACGTAGTTCAGGCTAGCCTCATCCTCACGGTGTTCCTACTACCTCAGCCTAAGCACTGGGATTCCAGGTGTGTTCCACCATGCACAGGTCAAGTTGTAATTTTCAGTTTTTCATACTATGAATGTCTTAGGTACTTTTCATGTTGCTGAAACAAAATACCCAACACACACAAGTTAAAAGAGGAAAGGTTTATTTTGGCTCACATTTTGCAAAGGTTTCAGTTCATAGTCAGCTGGCTCTGAAGCTGGACAGCACTGCAGAGGACAAACAGCTCTTGGTGTGACATGGCAGACAAAAGGCAGCAAGCAGCAAGCAACAGCTGCAGCAGAAGCAGCCCTTTCTGTTCCTTTATACTGCCTCTGGGTTACCCACCCTTTGGGCAGTACCATCCACACCCAGGATGGTGTACCTTAATCCCAGCATCATACAATCAGCCAGCTCTGAAAAGCCCCACCTATAAGTGCATGAAGCTTTGGGGACACATCTAGACACAAAGCTTAACAATGGGTGATCTTTGTTTTGTTTTACTTTGGTGATCGTTGATTAAACCTTCAACATTTTTGTCTCATAGGCTCAGGAAGTGTGGGCCCTGCTTAAATCCTTTAGCATGAAGTCATCCTGCTTAGATCTGACCTACTTTCCTGGGTTATGGCTCCAATTACAGTTTAATTTTTGAGTCTCTGCTATTTATTTTGGTTCCTCAATTTGTCTGGTACAGTGGGAGTTCCCAGGAGTCCCCCTGAGAGAAAAGAAACTGTATCCCCAGCTGTGGCCTCCAGACTTCAGCCTCAGGTTTTGTCTCCTGTGGGGAATTTCTGGGGGAGATTTCAGGCCTCTGCAAGGTGAAGGTCCCCAGGCCAGGTTGCTTGTTGAGGTCAGGCCCCCTCTGCCTGTGCCCACAGCTACTCCCTCAAGTATAGGGAGGAGACGCAGTCTCAGGCTGGTGGGACAGAGGCATCCCAGACTGTGGCATGCATCCTACTGGGGAATTGTCCTGCTTCAATCTTGCAGATCGAGGATCACGTAGCAGGCAGGGACCAGGGAGTGCTTCCTGAGCCCTTGCTGGGGTCACCACTGATCCCCCTTCAGAGTGTTAAGCTTCCTGGTGCTGCTGGACAGACCACCAGTCAGTTCTAGGAGAAATGAGCCAATTGGGGCACCACTGGGGTGGTGTTTGTGTGTGTGCCCACACACATGCATGTGCACTGCACTACCAGGAACTGAACCCATAGGCTCTCTACAGCTCAGCCCCAGCCCATTTTCTTTTCTTTTTTATTTTGTGACAACTCTTAATCAAGTGCCCAGCCTGCCCTTGAACTTCCCACCAGCCTACCTCAGCTTCCTGAACAGCTGAGATTCCACTCATACCCACCACACCCGACTAAGGCTGCCCTCTTGTTGGCAAGTAGCAGACAGGGCACATCCGGGCAGGACGCAAGATACCTGCTGTCACCTTGGTCCTCCACGAGTGCATCCCAGGCCCATTCTTCGAACGCATCTCCTCTGGCTGCCTGTTGCATTTCTAGTGTTTACAATAGACTGAGCAGAATGGAGAAGGAGAAATGTGCCCACGCTGCAGGGTTGGGTAAGAAGACCCACAGGTTTCCTACTAACTCACAACCTCCCTTTCTGTGACTGTAACTTCATCAAAGGAGGGAAGATCCAACCTGCAGTCTGGGAAGGCACAGAGCTATGCCCTGGTCTAGCATATGTGAAACCCTGGGTCTCATCCCTCCCTGAAGAGGGTAGAATAAAAGCATAAACCTTCTGCAAAAAAGGGAGTAGAGAAGCACAACTTTTAGCTGGAAAATTACAGAAATCAGACAAGTGGGATACATGAAAAACAGGTTTCCTCAAATTCTGTAACATATACATGGTTAATATAACTGGGGAGAGACCAGCTTCCCAGATTTCAGCTAAGTAAAATGACATCTAAAATTGCTGAATTTTACTGCCAGGGAGTACAGAACTCTGCAAAGAATACAAGAGCAGCTGGGGTGTGGCGGTTCAGTGGTAGAGAGCTTGCTTGTATGATCAAACCCTGGGTTTGATCCTCAGCATCACAATGAGTGAACCAATGAATGAATAAACTAAGGAACAGTCAAAGGCTTTAAACTTTGGGTTCATTTTAACTCTTTCTCCCCCAGAAAGACTCAAACTGTGTACGTGTAGCCACTAGATGGCAGCAGAATCAAACATTGCCCTACAGGAAAAACTTGCCTGGCACCATCTCCAGAGCAACTGCTTAGATACTCCTAGCTGAAAACATGGAGCATTATTCATCTAAATGGTGTTTGTCAGTGGGCAAATTCTTCAACATTATTTCCTAAGAGATCGCTGTGAAAGAAAATTATGGACAAAATAGCCTGACATGCTGGTGCATACCAGTAATCCCCCAGCATTCAGGAGGCTGAAGCAGAAAGATCGCCATAAGTTTGAGGACAGCATGAGCTATATGGTGAGGTCAAGACCAGGCTGACCAACAAAGTGAGACCTTGCCTCAAAAAAATACATATAAATAAATAAATAAATTGTATTAAGCTTCCCTTAATATGTATTTTTCTGTGACTCATTGCACCAGCCTCTACTGACCATCAGCTGCCTGTGTGCCAGCCCTCACCCTAAGCTATAGGCCCGTCAGCATGCAGGGTTAGCAGAGGCAGCCCCGGGACCAGTCAGAATTGTGGAAGCAAAGCGTGTGCCTCACCACTTGGGCACAGGGGCTGGGATGAGTCAGGAGCTCTCAGTGAGGCCCACATGCCAACTTTCCAACCACACGGACACCTCGATCAGCTCTAAAGAGCTCCAGGAAGCAAAAGGGAAGCCACTCCACAAAGAGCACCCAGGGGGGACAGAACCCACAACGAGTCTGGAGCCCGACAGGCAGCACTCCTCTGGACAGAGTGGCTCCACTCACCACGGCACACAGCCAAGGCCGACTGCTTCCTTCGCTGGCTTGGCCTGAGAAGCTGAGTCCTGCTGCAGTGAAACTGAAGGGAAAGTAACAGCTGCCCTCTGTCCTGCACAAGTTAGTGCTTCTTCCACAAAGTGGAATGGGCAGGAGAAGCTGGGCGTGGTGTGCACACCTGCAATCCCGATGCGTGGAAGCTGAGGCAGGAGGATTCCTGCGAGCTTGAGACCATCCTGAAACCCACAGAGCAAGATCCTGTCTCCAAAACTGAAAATGAAACAAAACAATTTAGAGAGAGGCAGAAAGAACAGCCTCACAGACAGTGGACACAGGCCAGGAGCAGCTGTTCCTGGGATGGCACCAGAAGAGCTCTGCAGACACTCATGTCCTCAGAGAGGAGGTCACTGCGGGTACTCAGGCTTCGTACTGACATGGCACTAACTGCACAGGACGTGGCCCTTCCAAGAGGTCCCGCCTCTGTGCTGGCCTGAGTTAGGTCCAAGGTGCAGCTTTGCGCTGCTGTTTGGCACCATACTCACATTCAACCGCCTCTCCCAGGCTCCACTTGCGCATGGGCCACTGGGGTCCTAACAGTGACATGGCACAACAGCGCTTATAAAGTAAGTGTGCAACAAACAACTGAAACCCCAGTTTAAGAGCCCCTCCTCCTTCATCACGCGCAGTCTTCTTTATTAGTTACATTTTTTTTTTTTCTTTTTGAGACAGAGTCTCACTTTGCAGTTTAGGCTGGCCCTGAGCTCACTATGTAGCCCAGGCAAAGCCTCGAACTCAGCAATCCTCCTGTCTCTGCCTCCCGAGTGCTGGGATGACAAGCGTGAGCCACCACGCCTGGCACGCGCAGCCTTCTTTAACTGTAGTTTCATGGACTCATGATGTCAGCGACAGCGGACAGCTAGGCATGGCAGCACACACTTGCGGGGTCAGCACTGGGGGGAGGGGGCTGCGGCACAAGAATCCCCACAGGTTCAAAGCCAGCTGAATGTACAGTGAGACTTTACCTCAAAAAACAAACAAACATTGGGCCGGAAGGTTAGCTCAGTGGTTCCGGCGCCTGCCTCCCAAGTGCAAGGTCCTGAGTTCGATCCCGGTAACCACATACAATGCTGGGCGTGGAGACTCACGCCCACCAACAATCAATACCACATACCACAGTGCCGAGCGTGGTGGCTCAGCCTGTAATCCCAGCACTCCAGAGGCAGAGACAGGAGGACTGCTGAGTTCGAGGCTTGCCTGGGCTCCATAGTGAGCTCAGAGCCAGCCTGAACTACAAAGCGAGACCCTGTCTCAAAAAAATAAATAAATTTTAAAAAACAGCAAATGGACAAGAGAAGTGCGCATCTGCTCAATCAAGTTTTCTGTATTCAGAACCTCAGTGGAATGATGAGTCAGGCGGATCATTCACAAAGCCTCTGGGATCTTCAGAGGGTGAGGTCAGCACCGTACCGCAGCCTCTGCGGCCTCAGGGTCCTTTCACCTCAGCTGGGCCTTGTTCCTACACTCTTAACTGCAGGGAAAGTGCCCAGCAGTAAACAGGTCTCTTTCTTGTAGCGGGTGTCTTTGAAACTCAAATCCGAGGAGGAAGTCACAGTTGGCAAACAGCATTATTGAACTTTTAAAAATAACTCTCCTACAGGGTGTGGTGCGTCCATGCCTGTAGTCCCAGCACTCTGGAGGCTGAGGCAGGAGGACTGCCTGAATTCAAGGCCAACCTAGCTACACAGCCAGCTTGGCCCTGTCTCAAAAGACAAAACAAAAATATTCTCCTCTGGGGCTGGAGGGTTAGCTCAGTGGTTCCAGCGCCTGCCTCATAAGAGCAAAGTCCTGAGTTCGATCCTGGTAACCACATACAATGCTGGGCGTGGAGACTCACATCAACCAGCAATCAGTGCCGGGCGTGGTGGCTCACGCCTGTAATCCCAGCACTCGGGAGGCAGAGGCAGGAGGATTGCTGAGTTCGAGGCTTGCCTGGGCTACATAGTGAGCTCAGAGCTAGCCTGAACTACAAAGTGAGACCCTGTCTCAAAAAAAA
>PVIC010007364.1:17445-35438 GCA_004025085.1 Thryonomys swinderianus | reverse complement strand
GTAAAATAGAAAACTTCACATGTTTATGATTTTTTTTAAAGGATAAAGAAATCCCAGTTATGGCTGGGGATTTAGCTTAGTGGCACTGCTACCTGCCTCGCAAGCACAAGGTCCTGAGTTCCAACCCTTCTACCACACACACATACACACACACAAAAATCCTAGTTAAAGGCCGGAGATTTAGCTCAGTGGTTAAGGCGCCTGGCTCACAAGTGCAAGGTCCTGAGTTCGATCCCCATAACCACATACAATGCTGAGCGTGGTAACTCACACCCACCAGCAATCAATACACCTGTAATCCCAGCACTCGGGAGGCAGAGACAGGAGAATTGCTGAATTCCAGGCTTCCCTGGGATACATATTGAGCTCAGGGCTAGCCTGAACTACAAAGCAAGACCCTGTCTCAAAAATCTCAAAAACATATTTATTTTAAATCTCAATTAAAAGTTGTCTCCATGGAGGTCACCTAGGGGACGGGAGTTGCCAGGTTACTGTGTGATTTTGGGTGATCTTCATTCTCCTGGGATTCATCTTCCCCGTCTGAAGATCAACAGGACTAAGAAGGTTCAGGGGGCTGAGGATTTAGCTCAGTGGTTCCAGCATCTGCCTTCCAAGCACAAGGTGCAGAGTTCAATCCCAGGTACCACATACCACAGTGCCACACCTGTAATCCCAGCAACCAGTATCACACACCACATGGTACTGGGCATGGTGGCTCACACCTAAAATCTCAACTTTCGGGAGGGAGAGGCAGGAGGATTGGTGAGGTAGAGGCTTGCCTGGGCTACACAGTGAGCTCAGGGCCAGCCTGAACTACAAAGCAGGACTCTGTCTCAAAAAAAAAACAAAAAAACAACAACAAAAAAGAAAGCTCAGAGGTCTACAAACTCCACCAGAGCCTGTGACCTTTCTTCAGGTAAACTATTAACAGGAGAGGGTGGGTGAGCAGGGTGCAGGGCCTGGGTCCCCACAAGCTCACAGACCCACTGCTGCCCTACATCTGAAGTGCCTGAAGGGCTATCTGAGCACTCAGCACCCAGAAGGACTCCATTCTCTACACTTTCCCTTTTTTTTTGAGACAGAGTCTCACTTTGTAGTTCAGGCTGGCCCTGAGGTCACTATATAGCCCAGGCAAATCTCAAACTCAAATTCAGCAATCCTCCTACCTCTGCCTACCAAGTTCTGGGATTATAGGCATGGTGTGGTATGTGGTACTGCCTGCTGGTAGGCGTAGGTCACCACGCCTAGTATTGTATGTGGCTACCAGGGATGAACCAGGGACCGTGTGCTTCCTAGGCAGGTGCCAGAACCACTGAGTTAAATCTCTGGCCCATCTATTCCTTTTTTAGGGACCAGAGGGCAGTTGAGACAGGGTTTTACTATATAGTTCAGGCTGGCCTAGAATTCCCCATGATCCTTCTGCCTCAGCCTTCTAATAGCTGGAATTATAGCAAAGAGTTCATGCTGGGCGTGGTGGCTCACGCCTGTAATCCCAGCACTCGGGAGGCAGAGACAGGAGGATTGCTGAGTTCGAGGCTTGCCTGGGCTACATAGTGAGCTCAGAGCCAGCCTGAACTACAAAGTGAGACCCTGTCTCAAAAAAAAGAGTTCAGAATCAGTATTGAAGCTGAAAATTCAGTCTACGTGGCTGAACTGGTAATAACTCAATCCAAGAAGAGGCAAAAAATGCAGAAATGCCCCACCATGCAGAATACCCAGACCTCCCAAATAAAACTGGGTTACCTAATAGGCGACAGGAAGTATTCGATTTTGTACTCAGTTACACCCAGAAAGCTGGTTCAGCAATTACTGTCTTGTTTTCCCCTCTCCTCACCATATCATGGTTGTAGGGGTTGCTGAAATATTTGCCAACAACTCAGCTACTTTGTAAGGCACTTATACACAGAAATATTTTCGACATTATTTCCACGTCTAATATATACCCTGATTCCTGTTTTAAAATGCCAAGAACACATCCAACTTTTCAATTATTATGTAACTTCTAGTGTGTGTTTTTTGGCTCAAGAGCTTCTAAGGCTTCTTTCATGAGAACCAAGATTTATAGTATTATAAAGAGATACCATATGAATAATAGAAAGGAAAAAAGACAAACACATTTATCTGTTCTTAAATATTACATTCCCAGGCTGAAATGCCAAAACACACAGATTATAAACAGCCTTTGAACACTAGGATGTTGACAGAGTCCAAAACAAGAGTAAGGAGCATTCAAATTATACCTCAGGTAAGTTTCAACTTCCAGCTTCCTGCCAGCGGGGGCCTTTCATCATCAAAGACTTATTGTCTGACACTCGAGGCTGCGGGGCACATTGACATCATTTTCCCAATGCTGCTCAAGGGAAGAGACGCAAGTCTGAGGAAAAGGCTGAGATTTCCTATATCCACGCTGTAAAGTCTAAATAACACTTCAGAGAAACTTTTGTCCTGTCCTAGAAGCCACCTTGGGTGCCCTCCAGGCCAAAGCTTCCTCTGCCCCAGAGGAGACATTCCAGGGGCCCTCAGGTTCACCTCCACTGCAGAACCCTGGGCCTGCATCCCCAGGAACCCTCGGTGACCCAGCTGTGGAGGGAGGAGCTGACCGAGAGCACCTGGCTCTTCCCCTCTGCATGTTCTGTGCGTCCCTTCAGCCAGGGAGGAAGGAGAAGGGGCGAGTATCCACCGGCAGGGAACAAGGTCTCAGAGTGGCCTGCGGCTGGCTCTCAGGGAGGAGGGACCAGCCTGGAAGGAGCAGGCCGGGGCTCAGACTCCAGGCAGGCTCTGTGCTGCTGGCCCAGGGTTAGACCCCACAGCCCTGCTGCAGCAATTGTTAGTATCTCACAGAAACACCGTGAGGAGGAAGGGAAGTGCAGCAGGAAAAGGAACTGGACAAGAGCTTGACAGGGCTGAAATGGAGGAAGGCAACCCGCGGGGGAGAGGGGGCCCCGCAGGGCACTGCAGTGGCCACGGTCTTAGCCTACCCAGGAAGGCTGAGTCTCCACTCCAGGAAGGGCAGTGGAGACTCAGGAGCCCTGACAGGCAAAGAGGGTGGTCACCGGCATGGCAGGAGCAGGGACTGAGGCCCCCACATGATACAGCAGTGCCCAGCCTCGTCTGGCCACCAGAGAGAGGGGAGCTGGCCCAGGGAACACAGGGTGACCCTGAAGTTGGAGCATAAAGTAAGAACAGGGAAGTGGCCTGTAGGTTTGGCACAAGCAGGCTGCGTCCAGTGAGTAGAAGAGGTGAAGGCCATGCAGTCTGGAAGAGGGAAGTGGAAAGAAAGAGGAGGGCCAGGTGCGGAGTGCACACCTGTGATCACTGCAAGTTCAAGGTCGACCAGAGCTACAGAGCAAGACCCTGTCTCAACCTGCCCCCTAAACTACTACATGCTGCACAGGACACAGGACACAGGACGCTTCCACCCCCGTGAGCAGAGAGCTGTGAGGAGAAGTGTGGGTGTGAGCAGCAGGCCTCCCAGGCAAGGCCAGACCAGAGAACGGGAAGAGAGGGAAGTGTGAAGTCGGCGGGTGGAAATGGACGGGGTGCTCTTGGAGGACACCGGTGAGGGACTCTGCCACCTGGTCTCGATTCCTGAAATTTCACCCTTCTCTCAGTGGAAGACTAGGCATTCTTGTTTGTTGTTTATTTGAGGCAGTTTCACTGCGGAGCCCAGGCTGGCCTTGAATTTGTGATCCTCCTGCCTCAGCCACCCAAGTGCTCAGTTATAAGGGTGTGCTGCCGCCGGGCGTGGTGGCTCACACCTGTAATCCCAGCACTCAGGAGGCAGAGACAGGGGATTGCTGAGTTCGAGGCTTGCCTAGGCTACATAGTGAGCTCAGAGCCAGCCCAAACTACAAAGCGAGACCCTGTCTCCCAAAAAAAAAGAGTGTGCTGCCAAGCCCAAGCGACTCTCGCACCTTTTAGGAGAAACTTCCTGAAGTTGCCTGCGCCAGCCCTAAGCTAGATAGGGGGCTGGGGCACACGGCCACTTCGTGATCTGAGCAGCTCCAGCCCTGCGTACACATGGCCTCTCTGAGTGACGAGGCAGTAACAGCAGTACCTGTTCCCTGCACAGGCAGGTGTTCACTGGATACCTGGTAGCTGGAACTTACATTCTAGGGCAAGAGACAGGCGTTCTAATGATGGAACACAAGGTAAACACGCTGGAGCTGGGAAGGAGGCTGGGCTGGGAGTGAGGCCAGAGCCGGTCCCCCGAGGGTGAGTGCAGCACAGAGGGAACAGCCAGGCTGGCACACTGGGGGCTACGACACAGCATGCGCTCAATGACTTTTTACTATTATTTTGTATTTTTTAAAACAGTCTCACCTTATAGTCTAATCTGGCCTCAAACTCACTATGTAGCCAAAGGTGGCCTCAAAATCAAGGCAGTTGTAATGCTGGGCGTGGTGGCTCACGCCTGTAATCCCAGCACTCGGGAGGCAGAGACAGGAGGATTGCTGAGTTCGCGGCGGCTTGCCTGGGCACCATAGTGAGCTCAGGGCCAGCCTGAACTACAAAGCAAGACCCTGTCTCCAAAAAGCAAAAAAAAAAAAAAAAAAAAATCAAGGCAGTTGTCCCTGCCTTGGCCTGCTCAGTTCTAGAATTACAGGCCAATA
Source organism: Thryonomys swinderianus (assembly GCA_004025085.1). Taxonomy (NCBI): domain Eukaryota; kingdom Metazoa; phylum Chordata; class Mammalia; order Rodentia; family Thryonomyidae; genus Thryonomys; species Thryonomys swinderianus. The sequence goes on along the minus strand of PVIC010007364.1, from coordinate 30,825 downwards.
TGGCTACTGTCACGATGGCCACTTTAGTAAGGACTTGGGCTTTTTGCTGACTCAGAGGAGAAGACTCTGGGTTTTCCCCTAAGGCTTAAAAACAACCTGACTCATATTTTCCAAGGCTCCTTCTGGTGGCTGCATTAAAAGCATAACGGGGCTGAAGATTTATTTAGCTCAGTGATTCCAGCACCTACCTAGCAAGCACAAAGTCCCTGGTTCAATCCTGGTAACCACATAATACTGGGTGTGGTGACTCATGCCCACCAGCAATCAGTACCACACAACACAGTGCCAGCCATGTTGGCTCACACCTGTAATCCCAGCACTTGGGAGGCAGAGGCAGGATTGCTGAGTTCAAGGCTTGCCTGGGCTACATAGTGAGCTCAGGGCCAGGCTGAACTACAAAGTGAGACCAACTCCAAAAATAAATAAATAAATAGATAAATAAATAAATAAATAAAATAAGCATAAGGGGCTGGAGCAGACCAGAGAGGCCAGTGAGGGCCGAGGGGACCAGCAGGGTGCTCATGGCTGCCAGCAGGACTGTGAGAGGAGAGGGCTGACTGCTTAGGTCCTGATTACCCCAGTGGGAAGCTGACAGTGCTGGCTGGGGGTGAGATTGGAGTGACAGAAAGAAGCTAAGGGCGACTCCCAGGGTTTGGGCATTGGGTCTTTTTCCAGTATCAGGGACTGAACTCGAGACCTCGTGCTACCAGGTAGGGGCAGCACTTTTTGACTAAATTCACGGAAGGATGAAGATAATCTTTCAAGCTAAGAAAGTCCCAAACACACGCGCAGTGTACTGGGGAGGACGCGTCAGGGAGGAGCGGAGGAATCACACGTCTGACTAAAGACACACCAAGTTTCCTCAGCCTGGCAGAAACAAGTGATGACGCTGAGGCACAGATGGTCTAAATGTCAGGAGGCTGGGACAGAGCCGGGGTCAGAGGCCCGACCAGACGAGCTCGGGAGGGGACCAGGTCAGAGGGGATCTGAGGGCACTGCTGGCCGACCAGCCAGCTGGCTGCAATGATCGAGGCCAGGAACCAGCAGCAGCAAAATAAAGGAGGCAGGAGCAGCTGCCTGCCAGAGCACACAGCAGGAAGGAGCCACAGAAGTCAGTCCGGCGGCACCAGCTCACAGAACAAGGGCAGGCGTGAGGAGCGGCCACTGGGTTTTAAATGTGAGACAAGTTGGCCTGACAGTGCAATACCAGCAATCCCAAACTCAGGAAGCTGAGGCAGGAGGATCACTGTAAATTTAAGGTCTATGCTATATACATAGGAGATCCTATCTCAAAAACCAAAACAAGTCAGGCATGGTGGTGCACACCTGTCATCCCAGTACTTGGGAGGCTGAGCCAGGAGGATGCTATGAGTTTAAGGCCAGGCTGAGCCATATAGTGAGTCAAGGCCAGCCTGAACTACATAGTGAGAACCTGTCTCAAAAAAGAAAAATAAAGCCGGCGTGGTGGCTCACACCTGTAATCCCAGCACTTGGGAAGCAGAGACAGGAGGATTGCTGAGTTCAAGGCTTGCCTGGGCTACATAGTGAGCTCAGAGCTAGCCTGAACTACAAAGTGAGACCCTGTCTCAAAAAAAAAAAAGAAAAAGAAAAAGAAAAAACCTAAAATAAAAATTTAAAATGAGCCTTTCTCTTTATTAGTCGATTCTCAGGGGGTTTTTTGTTCTGTTTTGTTTTTCCTTTGAGACAGGGTCTTGCTTCATAGCTCAGGCTGGACCTAAACTCACTATGTAAGCCAGACAAGCCTTGAACTCAGCAATCCTGTTAGGCAGGTGTTGGAACCACTGAGCTAAATATCCAGCCCTCTCAGGTATTTCTTGTACGATGATGCCACCACTGAATTCATTCATTAAAACCTATACTTAGGTGCCGGGCGTGGTGGCCCATGCCTGTCATCCCAGCACTCGGGAGGCAGAGACAGGAGGACTGCTGAGTTCAAGGCTTGCCTGGGCTATATAGTGAGCTCAAGGCCAGCCTGAACTACAAAGCGAGACCCTGTCTCAAAAAAAAAAAAAAAAAAACCTATACTTAGGGGGCCGGAAATTTAGCTCAGTGGTTCTGGCACCTGCCTCGCAAGTGCAAGGTCCTGAGTTTGATCCTTGTAACCACATACAATGCTGAGCGTGGTGACTCATGCCCACCATCAGTCAATACCACATACCACAGTGCCAGGCGTGGTGGCTCATGCCTGTAATCTCAGCACTCGGGAGGCAGAGGCAGGAGGATTGCTGAGTTCCAGGCTTCCCTGGGCTACATAGTGAGCGCAGGGCCAGCCTGAACTACAAAGTGAGACCCTGTCTCAAAAAAAAAAGAAAACCTATACTTAGTATCCTTCAAAATATATATTTATTTTCTGACTTGTTTGTTTTTTGAGACAGGATCACACTTTGTAGTTCAGGCCCGTCTTGAACTCACTTTGACACTTAGGCTGGCTTTGAACTCATGGCAATCCCCCTGCCTCAGCCTCCCGAGTGCTGAGATTTTATCTCTGAACTTAACAATAAAAACAACATATGTGACAAACAATACCATCATTCCCTGAGTTAAACCAAACCCAGAAGATTCTGTTGATGACTTGGCACTCAGAGAGGTTAAGAAACAAGTGCCAAGTCACACCACCTGTGTGCAGGAGATCTGAACTTCCTATCCAGGTTGGTGGGCCCCCTGACTTAGGTGAGAAGGCCAAAGAGAAGACCTGCCAGCTAGCAGTATCCCCACTTGCATCAGGCAATCTGAAGACTTGCAAGAGGGTGCTGCAGGTGCAGCGTGCACTGCTGCTATTACCTATGGCACCTCACAGGCACGCACTGCTGTTTCCTCAAGTTTCAAAAGAAAACAGAAAACAATTGTGCTCCCTCCCTGCTGAACCCTGTGAAACCCTGGACTGAGATCAGAAAGGCTGAGCTGAACGCTCTCCCGGAAGCTCCTCCCCTTGCGCTTTGAAGTCTGGCCCAGCACTGCCTGGCCAAGTTGGGTCTCCACAGACGCAGGCGCAGCCCTTCGGCCTTGAGGCACGAACTGGCACAGGCTGTGCATCCGGCCTGCAGTGATTTTGATGTCAAGTTTGTTTAAATTCGACACCTTACCTGGCTCCACATCAGAACAGCAGGGGAAAAGATGGGGCTCGGTAGAGCTCAGGCTCTCTCCGCCCGAGCCCGCACCTGGGCCAGGCCTGCACAGCGGCACGTAGTCTCCAACGTCACTAGCTGAGGGCAGGTCCAGACTGTCCAGTGGGCTGCCCGTTGCACCTGTCTGGGTGGCCATTGCCCTGCAGTGGGGAGAACGTGGAGGGTCGGTGCAAACACAGGCATAACCCGGCCTCCCTCAATGCCACAGCACGGAGAAGCAGAGATCAACCCTCGGGCAGACCAGAAATCTCACTTCCTGCTACCTACCATTATCACCTCCCTGACACTCACTCCTTGGACACCCTGTTTTCTTCACAGAATGATTCTCAGCAGAAGGAAACCATTAATGGTTTTCAGCAGAAAAAGAGGCTACACATCTGAAAATGAGGACATTCAGTCATACTCCTCTTCTGCAGTAAAATACAGGGTAGAACTGCAACTCGGGGTAGGAGGGCATGGTGGCTCACACCTGTAATCTCAGAACTCAGAGGGTTGAGGCAGGATGATCTCCTTCAGTGTTAGGCCAGCCTAGGCTATGGAATGATTCGAAGAACAGGCTGAACTACATAGCAAGACCTGCCCTGTCTCAAAAAGAAAAATGAGGGCTGGAGATTTAGCTCAGTGGTTCCAGCGCCTGCCTCATGAGTTTGATCCCAGTAACCACATACAGTGCTGGGCCTGGTGACTCACGCCCACCAGCAATCAATACCACATACGCAGTGCCGGGCGTGGTGGCTCACGCCTGTAATCCCAGCACTCAGGAGGCAGAGACAGGCGGATTTCTGAGTTCAAGGCTTGCCTCGGCTACATGGTGAGCTGAGGGCCAGCCTGAACTACAAAATGAGACCCTGTCTCAAAAAAAAAAAAAAAAAAAAAGAGGAAAGAGAAAAGGAATGGCCTGAAAGGATGTATACCATATTAATTTCGTACCTATCTGGGTAAAGAAATCACAAAGAGGGCCAGAGATTTAGCTCAGTGGTTCCAGAGCCTATCTAGTAAGCACAAGGTCCCTGGTTCGATCCCCAGTAACTACACACAACAATGCTGAGCATGGTGACTCGTGCCCACCAGCAATCAGTACCTCATACCACAATGCCAGGCATGGTGGCTCACGCCAATAATCCCAGCACTTGAGAGGCAGAGGCAGGAGGACTGCTGAGTTCAAAGCTTGCCTGGGCTACATAGTGAGCTCAGGCCAGCCTGAACTACAAAGTGAGACCCTGTCTAAAAAAAGAAAAAAAAAAGAAATCACAAAGATTTGCATTTTCTTCTGACCTACTCAAACGCATAGTCACTCAATTAACAAAGCAGGCTTGGAGACAGGCCTTGGGATCACAAGTGACCCACACCCAAGGATACACTATGCTAAAACAGTCAATCAAGACAGAGAAGACCCAGAAAGAAGTCACAGGTTCTGAGATGTCACTCCAGGCCAAAGGATGTCACATTGATGACTGAGGGGTGATCTCTGCAGCCAGCCAGATAGCTGCAGACCCTCATCCTGTATGGGCTCCGGAAGGTGCCTCAGGAACAAATGAGTCTCACACCAGTGGCAGCCCAGGTGACACAGAGGCAGGTGAAGGAGTCAGGGGCAAAAGTAGGACACAGACTAAGAATATATTTAAGGGGCTGAGGATTTAGCTCGAGTGATACCGCACCAACCTTAGACACACAAGGGCCTGAGTTCAATCCTCGGTAAGCCCCCCAAAAAAGAATATATTTAAGAACACGCCTGTAATCCCTGCTACTTGGGAGGCTGAGGCAGGATGACTGCAACCTCAAAGCCAGCCTGGGCAACTTAGCCAGACCTTGTCTTAAAGTAAAAAAAATTTTAAAAGGCTAGGTCAGAGGTCAGGATTCCCCAGGTACATGAGGAGGGGGAAAAGGGTACTAAGAATCAGTGAAGAGAGACCACTTCAGTGACTGGAGGGTTTTATTACAACTGAATTACAGAAGACTGGGGAAGCATGAGCTTTGAGAGGAGGCAATAATTCCAAAACACAGAATATTACACAGTCATCAAAATGATAGGATTTGAGGGTCAGGTGTGGTGTAGCACACCTGTAATCCCAGCACTAGGGAGGCCAAAGTAGGAGGATCACTGTGAGCTTGAGGCCAGCCTGGGCTACATAGTAAGACTGTGCCTCATAAAACAAAAAACAAAGCAAAAAGAACCAGAAAGATATCAAAGGTGTATGTTTGAGTAAGAGGCACAATTTCAAAATCAGACACACACAAGGCTGGTCGTGGTGGTGCCCATCTATAATCCCAGCACTCAGGAGGCTGGCACAGGAGGACTGTTGTGTGTTTGTGGCCAGCCTGGGCTGCATTTGTGAATTCAAGGCAAGCCAACTATATAGCCAGACCCTACCTAAAAAAATAAAAATAGGGCCGGGGATTTAGCTCAGTGGTTCCAGCATCTGCCTCGCAAGCACAAGGTCCCAAGTTCGATCCCCACTCACACTCACCAGCAATCAGTACCACAGACCATAATGCCAGGCCTGGTGGCTCATGCCTGTAATCCCAGTACTTGAGAGGCAAAGACAGGAGGACACTGAGTTCAAGGCTTGCCTCGATAGGTGACCTACATAGGTGACCTTAGGGCCAGCCTGAACTACAAAGTGAGACCCTGTCTCAAAAAAACCCCAAAACACAAAATTTAAAAAGAAAATAGGGTCGGGCCGGAGGGTTAGCTCAGTGGTTCCGGCGCCTGCCTTGCAAGCGCAAGGTCCTGAGTTCGATCCCCGGAAACCACATATAATGCTGGGTGTGGAGACATGCCCACCAACAATCCACACCGCATACCACAATGCTGGACGTGGTGGCTCACGCCTGTAATCCCAGCACTCGGGAGGCAGAGACAGGAGGATTGCTGAGTTCGCGGCAGCTTGCCTGGGCACCATAGTGAGCTCAGGGCCAGCCTGAACTACAAAGCGAGACCCTGTCTCAAAAAGCAAAAAAAAAAACAAAAGAAAATAGGGTCAGAGCCAGGCGTGGTGGCTCACGCCTGTAATCCCAGCACTTGGGAGCCAGAGACAGGAGGACTGCTGAGTTTGAAGCTTGCCTAGGCTACATAATGAGCTCAGAGCCAACCCGAACTACAAAGCGAGACCCTATCTCAAAAAAAAAAAAAAAAAAAAAGGGCCGGAGATTTAGCTCAGTGGTTCCAGGGCCTACCTTGCAAGTGCAAGGTCCTGAGTTTGATCCCCAGTAACCACATACAGTGCTGGGTGTAGTGACTCACGCCCACCAGCCATCAATACCACATACCACAGTGCCAGGCATGGTGGCTCACGTCTGTAATCCCAGCACTCAGGAGTCAGAGGCAGGATTGCTGAGTTCGAGGCTTGCCTGGGCTACATAGTGAGCTCAGGGCCAGTCTGAACTACAAAGTGAGACCCTGTCTCAAAAAAAAAATTTTTTTTAATTAAAATTTTTTAAAAAAAGCCCCCAAGTCAGATCCATGAGCTTAACTATTACATGCTTTCTCTTACCTAAGAAACCCAAAGTACCAATAGAGAGCAAAATAAAAGAAAGTAGGAGACCAGGAGACAGATCTTTTGCAAATGGGAAAACCAAGAAGTGAAGGGAAAGAAAGGGGAGGGAAGGGCACCTAAAAAGATTGAAGACATGTTACACACAGGTACCAGCTCCTGTAATGTATGCATCATTATGTGCTATGAACAGGTACTAAAAATAAAAGTTTAAAAAGATGCATTTTCAGAATAATGTGAGCAACTCGAATTTTAAGCCTTGTGTAATCCTCACCACTGTAGTCTAAGACTCACCTACCAGCAGCAAGTGGGGAGGGGGTCCTTACCTGTGTCCCGGGAGGAAAGAGGCCAGGAGCCCAGGGAAAACTCAGACCTAGCCTCCTCTATGTCCACCGGACAGGCACAGGTGGGATGAGAGGCTGGAAGCAGATCACATGGGGGCCTAGCAGGTCCCTTCTGCCTGGGAACACAGGTTCCCACAGGGTGTGGCCATGAGCTCGGCAGACCTGGCACTGGTCAGCATGGCCTCAGCCTCTATGTTACCTCACACCTCTGCAGGCTCCTCTCTGGGAGCTGCCACACCCTGCCCATCTCAGAGCCATCACTGTGGGCCGGTGAGTGTCAGGAAGCATAAGGGACCCTCCTCGCAAACAGTCCACTGATGAGACAGCTTCTGCTCAGAGAATCACTTCTACACAGTGTCCAGGACACCAGACCGGGTACCCGAGCGAAATAAAAGCCTCCAAAGGCCCACAGAACAGATCACTGCTTGTGACAGGAAGTGTGTGCCCCTTTGTCTTCCAAGTGTGGCATTCAGGCGGGTATGGGGAAAGTCCACAGACCTGTAATCCTGGCACTCTAGGGGGCCAGGCAGGAGGACGGCAAGTTTGAGTTCATTTTGGGCAACTTAGTGAGATCTGTCACAAAATTTTAAAAAACTGCCAGGTGTGGTGGCTCACACCTGTAATCCCAGCACTCAGGAGGCAGAGACAGGATTGCTGAGTTCAAGGCTTGCCTGGGCTACATAGTGGGCTCAGGGGCAGCCTGAACTACAAAGCAAGACCCTGTCTCAAAAAAAAAAAAAAAACAGCAACAAAAAACTACTTGGGGCCTATAGGTGTGGTAAAGATGAAGCTCATGATACTGTTTTTTATTCAACACATTAACCATCTGTAAAACAGAGAGACCTTTATCAAACTGGCAAAGAACTTCAAGACAGACTAAAAGTCATCTGTAAAGCAGTGTTTCTGGGCCAGGACTTTGGATCAGTAGTTCAGGGACCCACTTTGCAAATGTAAGGTTCCAAGTTCGATCCTCAGTACCAAAAAAAAAAGAAAGAAAGAAAGGAGATTCATGTGGAACTGCAAGGGACTCAGAACAGCTAAACAATCTTGAAAAAACACAAAGTCAGACCACTCCTATTTTCTAATTTTGAAACTTACAACAAAACTGCCGGGCATGCTTGTGCACACTTGCGATCCCAGCACTTGGGAGGCTGAGGCAGGAAAATCACACAAGTTCCAGGACAGCCTGCAGGCTAAAGCAAGATCTTGTCTCAAAAAAAAAAAAAAAAAAGCCAACAACAACAAACCCGCATAATTAAACAGTATTGTACAGGGCCGGGGATTTAGCTCAGTAGTCCCAGAGTCTGCCTGGCAAAGCACAAGAACCCAAGTTTGGTCCCCAGTACCACATACCACAGTGCTGGGTATGGCTGGTGGCTCACACAGGCAACCCCAGCACTGGGGAGGCAGACGCAGGAGGACTGCTGAGAGTTCGAGGCTGGCATAGGATACACAGTGAGCTCAGGGCCAGCCTGAACTACAAAGCGAGACCCTGTCTCAAAAAAACTAAAAATAAATAAGTAAATAAACAAACAGGACTGTGCAGTACTGGTATAAGGCCAGACATACGGATCTGCAGCTAAACCCACAAATCCAAAAGTAAAATCACACTGCTGGACAATTGATAAGACACTTTGGAAAACAGTTCAGCACTTCCACAATAGATTAAACACAGAATTACACTTTGACCTGGCAATTCCACTCCGAGGAGAAAGAGAAAAGCCATGTCCTCACAATACTTGTACACAATGTTTGCCACAGCTCTGCTCGGAGCAGCCAAAAATGAAAGTAACCCTCACATCCACCAAATGATTAACAGAAAAACAAAATGTGTCACATGTATGCCTGGAGCATTATACAGGAGGAAGGAATGGAACCCTGTGTAACAGGCCATTACTGACACCATTGTCCCTCAAGGTGACTGACTAAAAACTAGTCAGGCTGGGTGTGGTAGCACCCACCTGTAAACTCAACTCCTGACTGAAGCAGGAGGATTGCTGTGAGTTCAAGGCTAGCCTGGGCTACATGGTGAGTTCAGAGTCAGTCTGAACTACAAAGCGAGACCCTGTCTCAAAAAAACAAAACAAAACAAAAATCTTTTTAAAAATCTACAGAAAAAAAAAATCTACAGAGACAGAAAGCAAGGAGTGACTGCCTAGGGCTTGAGGGAGGAATACGGCCAGTGGAGAGTGATGCTAAGGACTGGAACACACATTCCTGTGGGTCAGCTGTTTTCTTTGTGGTGAAAAAATACTCTAAACTTAGGTTGTGAAGACAAGATGCACAATTCTGTAAAAGTACCAAACCTCTTAAATATCCACTTTAAGCAAATTCTATGGTATCTGAATAGAAATTTCTCTAGAGAGCTATTTTAAATTTTGGTTGTTTTTTTGAGACAGGGTCTGGCTATGTAGTTCAGATTGGCCCTGAGCTCACTATATAGCCCAGGGAAGCCTCAAACTCACAGCAATCCTCCTGCCTCTGCCTCCAGAGTTGCTGGGATTACAGGCGTGAGTCATCATGCCCAGCATTGTGGTGTGTGGTATCGAGGACCGAACTCTGGACCTTGTGCTTCCCAGGCAGACTTCAGAACCACTGAGCTAAATCCCTGGCCAAAGAAAGCTATTTTTAAAAAGAAAATGAAACAGGGGCCAGAGATTTAGCTCAGTGGTTCTCGCGCCTACCTTGCAAGCACAAGGTCCTGAGTTCGATCCCAGTAACCACATACAATGCTGGGCGTGAACTCACGCCCACCAGCAATCAATACCACATACCACAGTGCCGGGCGTAGTGGCCCACGCCTGTAATCCCAGCACTCGGGAGCAGAGACAGGAGGATTGCTGAGTTCCAGGTTTGCCTGGGCTACATAGTGAGTTTAGGGCCAGCCTGAACTACAAAGCGAGACCCTGTCTCAAAAAAAAAAAAAAAGGAAAGAAAGAAAGAAAATGAAACAAAGTAAAGTCATAGAGGAAAAGAAGAACCGAAATAATCCACACCCACTGCTTGGAAATTCCAGAGTACCCGAAGTGGAGGCTACAGTGCCCCCTTGTTGGGGCAGAGGTACGTGTGGCCCGGCGGAAACGGTAACATGTCGTAAATCCCTCCATAAACTCCCAATTCCCAAAGGGCGAACAAAAACACTCTTGCGACCCCCAACCCTACTTCCTCGCTTGCTTCCCAAAGTAATTGGCAAGGGATGGAGAAAACCCGCAGAGAAAGACATCCCAGCACAAGTCCACTCACCACCCAAAAACAGCAAGAGGCCGGAACCGGAAATAGCGGTCCCATCTTTGTTATGGGAAGGCAAGGTTTGAAAAGAAGCCGCGAGATCCATTTTTACTGTGGGAAAGCAAGAACAAAAGAAAGCAGTGGCGGCCATCTTAACTGAGGGCAGTGCCGGGCCTAGGATCTTCACTTTACAGGGCTAGTTTGTGCAGTTTGTAGAGGAAGCTTGATAAGTGTGTTTGGTGGACACCGGGAGAACAGGAAAAATATTTTTAAATTTTTTTCAAGTTAAATGTGTACCTAAAAAAGTAGGAAGAGCAAGGTGCACACCTGTAATCCCAATACTTTTAGAGGCTGAGGCAAGAGAATCACAAGTCCATGCCCTGAAAAAAAAAAAAAAAAGCCCATGCCCTAGGCAATTTAGTGATCTAGTGAATCCTTGTCTCAAAATAAAGGGTAATGGGGCCGAAGATTTAGCTCAGTGGTTCCGGCGCCTGCCTTGCAAGCGCGAGGTCCTGAGTTTGATCCCGGTAACCACATACAATGCCGGGCGTGGTGGCTCACGCCTGTAATCCCAGCACTCAGAAGGCAGAGGCAGGAGGATTGCTGAGTCTGAGGCTTGCCTGGGCTACATAGTGAGCTCAGGGCCAGCCTGAACCACAAAGTGATACACTGTCTCAATAAATAAATAAGCAAACAAACAAACAAACAAACATATAAATAAATAAAGGGCAATGGATGCTGGGCAAGGTGGCTCACGCCTGTAATCCCAGCGCTGGGGAGGCAGAGGCAGGAGGATTGCTGTGAGTTCGAGGCTTGCCTGGGCTACATAGTGAGCAAAGGGCCAGCCTGAACCACAAAGTGATACCCTGTCTCAAATAATAATAATAATAATAATAATAATAATAATAATAATAATAATAATAATAATAAAGAAGGAGAAGTCTCGAGAAGAAGAAAGGAATGCAACTCCTGAAAAAGCATTGGATTCAACTTTCACTCACCTCAAAAAAGAGAAGAGAGAGAGGGAGATATTAACAAATATATGTAAGTATACCAGTAGCAGTACAAAGATGGTAGAATTGATGGACCACAGAAAAGGAAATGTTAAAAAAAATTGCAGGTGGTACTGTGCCTACCTTGCAAGCATAAGGGCTGGAGTTGGATCCCTGGTACCACCCCCACCTCCCCCCAAGAAAAGAAAATTGCAGCAAATTTAGGGTAAGAGCTAATAAATATTCTGAAGTGCTAATCAGTGAAGGGTGGTTTATCAAAGGAAGGGTCTTGGTTCCTTATTTCTTTGTTCCTGGTATTCTGAAAAAGAATTGAGCAGGGCACTCAAAAGAGAGCAGAAATAGATGGCTAAAAATGAAACTGAATTCGTAGTCCTGCCCGTAGACTCCGATGTTGATTATCGGTTCTGAGTCCGCGCTCCAGGAGATGTGACGAGAGTGGAGTCCTTGGAGCACGCCCCACCCCGATCAGTCCCTCCACATTGGCCTCGTGAGTGGCCTGCAGGCTTTGAGGGGTACAGTCTGAGAAGTCAAGGAAATACAGTACTCCGGAATGATTCCAAGTCCTCCGGTGTTTCTTACTGCAGAGCTCCAACCTACTTCTGTGGGCAGACGTTAACATTCAGGGTTGAAACTTTGGGGCAGCCAGGCTGCAGAGACAGTAACTATGTGCTGAAAGGCAGAGCAGATAAGACTCCGCAGCGGGACCAAGTGTCCTGCCTGCATCAGCACCGATGCTGCAGTTTTTGTAAATGGAAAAGAAATAACCAAACAGTTGCCCGCAGTACCTCTGGATCTACTATCACGTTTGACATCAAAATTGTGACTTGTGGGGCCAGGAATTTAGCTCAGTGATTCCAGTGCCTGGCAAGCAAGTGCAAGGTCTCTAGTTCAATCCCTGGTAAACACATACCACAGTGCCAGGTGTGGTGGATCATGCCTGTAATCTCAGCACTCGGAGGCGGAGACAGGAGGATTGCTGTGAATTCGAGGCTACCCTGGGCTACATAGTGAGTTTAGGGCCAGCCTGAACTACAGACGAAACCCTGTCTAAAAAAAAAGAAAAGAGCCAGGCGTGGTGACTCACGCCTGTAATCCCAGCACTCGGGAGGCAGAGGCAGGAGGATTGCTGAATTTGAGGCTTGCCTGGACTACATAGTGACTTCAGAGCCAGCCTGAACTACAAAGCGAGACCCTGTCTCAAAAAGGAAAGAAAAAAGAAAAGAAAAGAAAAGAAATTGTGACTCTTGGAACCACCAATAATGATGAAGGCGGACACTTTAAACTCAAGTAACTACTAGCTGGAATAACAGAGAAGTGGTTTTTGCTTGGTTACTTGATCAGGCACGGTTCTCTTTACTTTGGATGCTCCTTTTTCTGTCCCAGAAGGGAAATGCTAGTGTTTTAGAGTTTTGGATGCTTGGCTTCAGTTTGAAAGGTTACTGTTGCTGACAGCCCAGTTTACTTTTTTTTTTTTTTTTGAGACAGGGTCTCACTTTTGTAGTTCAGGCTGGCTCTGAGCTCACTATGTAGCCCAGGCAAGCCTTGAACTCAGCAATCCTCCTGCCTCTGCCTCCTGAGTGCTGGGATTACAGGCGTGAGCCACCGTGCCCAGCACTGTGGTATGTGGTATCTATTGCTCGTAGGTATGAATCACCACGCCCAGCATTCTATGTGGTTACCGGGATCGAACTCAGGACCTTGCACTTGCAAGGCAGGCACTGGAACCACTGAGCTAAACCTCCGGCCCAGCCCAGTTTACTTTTAACTGAAAAAAGAAAAGTTGAATTCATCTCTCAGGCCTTTGGAAATGGAAGAGGTTTACCGGATACATTTTGTAATACAGTTGTTCAGCAATAAAAGAATTGAAACTATAATTTTGTCAATTATTTTAAGGATATTGTTAATTAAAATACCATATTACAAGTAAAAATCAAATTAGGTTTAAAAATCTAGGAAGAGGGCCGGAGGGTTAGCTCAGTGGTTCCGGCGCCTGCCTTGCAAGCATAAGGACCTGAGTTCGATCCCCGGTTACCACATATAATGCTGGGCGTGGTGGCTCACGCCTGTAATCCCAGCACTCGGGAGGCAGAGACAGGAGGATTGCTGAGTTCACGGCGGCTTGCCTGGGCACCATAGTGGGCTCAGGGCCAGCCTG
>PVIC010007363.1:16378-51284 GCA_004025085.1 Thryonomys swinderianus | reverse complement strand
CACAATTGCAAGGGCCACTGTGACTGTCTGCAGCCAGTAAGGGGCATCCTCATCCAGTCGTGGAGCTGCCCACAACAAAAGAGGGCTTTAGTGTCAATATCATGGGTAGTGAGGAACAGAACACTCCGACAACACATCTTCAATATTCTGGCCGGGATTGCTGACAGGAACCAGGTCTCATAAGAGGAGACCACTCCTTTCTGTTCACAGAGAGCACGAGGAAGGGGAGCAGCACAAAAAGGCCACAGAGCTGCTGAAAACCACCCAGGGGAACGTGAAGCAGGGGCTCAGAGGAAATGAGTCACGCTCTGAAGATGTGGTGGCCAAAGTGCAGGCAGCTGACCCAGTGTGATTGCAACTGCCTGTTCAATTTGGCTCTGCAAGTTTTACTTGCAACCTACTGACAGCGTGATGCCAGTGATCATAAAAAGCAAATGGAAACTTCCCAAGAAATCCTCCCTGCATTTTATAAATGCCTATTTTCATACCATGTGTGGCTCCAGAGATGCTACACTGTCATGTGACAAGAAAAAGTCAAAGGCTATAAGGTCAATTCTGTACTGCTATTTGTATAGGCCTTTTTCAAGCACAGATTTTTGTCATAAAGTCATTATAGATTTTTGTAAATGCTTTAAGATGTACTTTTACATTTTTTTCTTTTTTTTAGTTTTTTGAAACAGGCTCTCGCTTTGTAGTTCAGGCTGGCCCTCAGCTCCCTATGTAGCCCCGGCAAGCCTCAAACTCACAACAATCCTCCTGCCTCTGCCTCCCGAGTGCTGGGATTACAGGCAAGCACTAGGATTACAGGCATGAGCCACCATGCCCCTCATTGTAGTATGTGGTATGGGGATCAAACTCAGGACCTTGCACTTGCCAAGCAGATGTCAGAACCACTGAGCTAAATCCCTGGCCTACATTTTGTACTTAGAATACACACATATATAACCCATAGAAGAGCAGAACTCAGCAAAATGGAAGTTTTTCACTTTTATTTAAACATTAAGTATAGCCAGGCCTGATGGCATATGCCTGAAATCCCAGCACACAGGAGTCTAAGCCAGGAGGATCACTGTGAGCTCAAGGATGACCTGGGTTACATAACGAATCCAACTACATATTGAACTACACAAGAAGACCCTGCCTCAAAAGAAAATAAGGTAAGGGCCTGGGGATTTAGCTCAAGTGGTACTGCGTCTACCTTGTGAAGCACAAGGACCCGAGTTCAATCCCCAGTACCGCAAAAAAAAAAAAAAAGAAAAGAAAAAAGAAAATAAGGTATCTATAACACTTCATGGATATTCACTTATACTGATTTATAAATTTTTAAACATTGAAGCAATGATTGCTAAAATATGCATTTTTTAATAGTTGAGCAATGAGGAAAGAAGATAGGATTATTAGCATTCCTGATGATGTCCCTATTTATATTCAACAACAGATAAGAAATTACAGGTGTAAGACAGTTGCAAATTTCATCTTATGTGAATTTTTCTGATGCTAGTCATTTTTCTTTAGATCTGTTTCCCATGTTTGGGGTCATCCAGGCCTAGACTGAACCAGTTGAGATTGTGAAGGAAAGAACATAGTCAAAGAAGAAATGGCGACCCCTTGAACCTCTCCTTGAGTTCTGCATCCTTCCAAGCTCAGCAAGAGTTGATTTTGAACAAAAGGTAAGATTAAGATGTGAAGATGTGATGCGGGTGTGGTGGTAAATACTTGCAATCCCAGCACTGGGGAGGCCCGAGGTAGGAGGAGTCCAGAGTTCAAAGCCAGCCTGGGCCATATAGTTCAGAGCCAGCCTAAGCTACAAAGAAAGACTCTGTCTCAAAAAACAAAAATAAAATGAAACAAAACATAAATGATGTGGACAAAGTGTGAGGGAAGTAAACATCTGCAGACTGATGAATGTGTTGGCTTTAGCGATACAGAATTGTCTATGACTCATCTAGTAGTGGATGAGACACTGCCCTTTGTCCACTGGATGTCACTGTTTTACTAAAAGCAGCTGCTCAGGTATGGCTGTGACTGAGGTCTGCATATGAGCAGAAATCAAAGAACTGAAGTTCATTTCATCCCAACTGACAGGAACATCTGTACTTTAAAACACATTTAGTAACAGATGCTAAAAAGATGATGCAATGAAAAATACAAAGAATTTGGCAAAATTATGCATCCCATGTTTAAAATAAGTGGGCAATCGGGCTGGAGATTTAGCTCAGTGGTTCCGGTACCTGCCTCGCAAGCTCAAGGTCCTGAGTTCGATCACGATCACCGGTAACCACATACAATGTTGGGCGTGGTGACCCACGATCACAAGCAATCAATACCACATACCACAGTGCTGGGCGTGGTGGCTCATGACTGTCATCCCAGCACTCGGGAGGCAGAGACAGGAGGATTGCTGAGTTCCAGGCTTGCCTGGGCTACATCGTGAGCTCAGGGCCAGCCTGAACTACAAAGTGAGACCCTGTCTCAAAAACAAACAAACAAACAAACAAACAAACAAAAAAACTATAGCCTCTTGGTTCAGTGTCTCAGTTGTTTTAGAACTCTCAGCCAAGGTCAATCTTTTTGGTGCTGAAACTTGATAGGCTGAAGAAGTTATTTTTTTTTTCCACAGTAATACACGATCTGTTGTCTGTGTGGGTTGGCACCTATTCCTAATTCTTAAAATACGGATCGCCAAAAGGAGCCAAGTGCAGTAGTTTCACTTGGTCCTGTCAAGCATGCGTGCAGCAGCTAGTCTGATTTTGTGAAAGCAGTCCTCACAGTACATGTTAGAACTGAAGATTTGACAACAGAAAAATTCATTCAGGGAAGGGATTCTCATCCTATAAATGGACAGTTCATAAAGAAAGTCTGATTTGTAAAGAAGTCTGATTTGTAAGTAAGTATATACTAACCTTCCTTCTCATGTATTTTCTTATTTCAGAATGAGTTGACTCGGTGGTTCTGAGACTGGCTACACATTACAGTGTCCTGCAGACCTAAAAACATCTTCATCCTTGGGTCTCCGCCCATAACAGCTGACTCATTCTGTTTTAAAAATCATTCCAGATAGTTCTCCTGGATACGCAAGGCTGACAACCCTTGATACTCTCCCTTTATGAAATGATCTCATTACACTGGACTCTGTTTGCAAGAACCAAAGTAGAATCATTCAATTTGCGCTACTTAATGATTGATTATATTTGTTGAAATTTCACCTTTTTAAAAAAAACTAAATTTCTTAGGAAGAAAAGGTACTTCATTGTCCGCATGTGGAAAGTTACTAAGTTCTTTTTTTTTGAGACAGGGTCTCACTTTGTAGTTCAGGCTGTTCCTGAGCTCACTATGTAGCCCAGGTTAGCCTCAAACTCAGCAATCCTCCTGCCTCTGCCTCCTGAGTGCTGGATTTACAGGCATGAGCCACCACACCCAGTATTGTTGTATGTGGTTACCAGGGATCAAACTGAGGACCTTGCACTTGCTAGGCAGATACCAGAACCACTGAGCTAAATCTCTGGCCCTAAATTCACCTTTTTTAAAAAAAACTAAAATCTACTGGTACCTTGAATATGAATTTTTGATGTTTTATTTTTCTGTCCCTTTGCCTTTAAAATTTATAAAAATAAAGTTTATTATATGAAAAAGCATGGTTAGCCATTTCAGATGAGATATATTGTGGCTGATACCGATGTGCTGTCTTAATATGGACATTTGATCTATCACTTGATGATAGGTGATAATGGCTTTGTTCTTTAGAGTTTGATAATTCAGACATATTTCTGAAAAAATCACTGCTATCCTCTTCTCAATCTTTCAGAAATTTTGCTCAAATACTTAAGTAGTTTGGCTCAAGTACTTTATTTACAATTCAAATAAACAAGCATTTCCTAGAAGACACACTTATGGCTTATCTGAGAACTTCAGCATGATAGAGGATAGGCTTCAAGAATCCATGCCCTAAATACTTTATTAATGTCGAATGACACTTAACTGTTAAGGACTCTGACAGGTGTATTTCCTGAATAAAAGTGTGCTTATGGATTTTTTTTTTTTTGCTTTTTGAGACAGGGTCTCGCTTTGTAGTTCAGGCTGGCCCTGAGCTCACTATGGTGCCCAGGCAAGCTGCCATGAACTCAGCAATCCTCCTGTCTCTGCCTCCCGAGTGCTGGGATTACAGGCGTGAGCCACCACTTCCGGCACTGTGGTATGCGGTGTTGATTGTTGGTGGGCGTGTCTCCACGCCCAGCATTATATGTGGTTACCGGGGATCAAACTCAGGCTTGCGCTTGCGAGGCAGGCGCCAGAACCACTGAGCTAACCCTCCGGCCCCTTATGGATATTTTTAACATAAGAGTTCAAACTGCACAAAAAAAAATGTGCAGAGCTTTCTTTTTTTTTTTTTTTCAGAGCTTTCTTGACATATGGGTTTATTATCTGGGTTCTGGTGATGGCATCATAGATGTGTCCTTATATCACACAATGTATGGAGTCAACACCTTATATGATATGTGGCTGTGTTAAATGTGTCCAATTGTTCATACCTTAGTTGTGCCTCAATGAAGCTTAAGAAAACAAGTTCCAGTTGCAAAAAAGACCACAACAGCCCCAGTCTACGAAATAAAGAACTAAGAAATAACGAATTCAGAAAGTCATCCAGCCACATGTTCAAGAAAACCACTCTTGGCAGAAAGGACAGATGTCAAGGAACATGAATGCCAGCAAAAGGCACGCCAGGGTTAGCCACCCACAGACCCAACTCACTGACCTTGGCTGCCGAGGGTGGAGGCAGCTGTGTGGTAAGTCTCACAGTCTACACAGAACGTCCCCTGCTTCTCTGCCCCCAGCACCTCCAGTTTCCGCGTGAGGAGCTCTACTGTCTGCTGGACACTCTTGCCCTCAGCCACAGGCATCTGGGACACACTGGAAAGGAAAGCATCAAGCTGTAGACATCCAGAGACACAGGCACCAATTGAGCCACCTGCCCTCACCCTGAACAGCAGTCTAGCAGGGACGTGTATCGTGACCCTCCCCCTGAAGAACAAGAAAGTAGAGACCTGGTCCCTGGGAGCTCCTCTGAGAACCAAAGCACAGATCTCAGGACTTTCACACCATGGCAATGAACTTTCTACCACACTAGCAACTTCTAGGCATGGCACATGTGCCAACATGGCAGGCTATGTGTGCCAGTGAAGATTCCAGGTTGTACAGACTCAGCATTCAGTAACTCTTGAGATGTATAGTAAGAAAGAGAAGCCAGGTGTGGTGACACAGGCCTATAATCCTAACACACAGGGCAGGCTGAGGCAGAAAGGTCACAAGTTCACGGCCAGGCAACTTGGTAAGACCCTGTTCAAAATTTTTTAAATAATTTTTTTTTTTTTTTGAGACAGGGTCTCGCTTTGTAGTTCAGGCTGGCTCTGAGCTCACTATGTAGCCCAGGCAAGGGTCGAACTCAGTAATCCTCCTGTCTCAGCCTCCAGAGTGCTGGGATTACAGGTGAGCCACCAGGCCCGGCACTGTGGTATGTGGTATTGATAGCTGGTGGGCGTGTGTCACCACGCCCAGCATTGTATGTGGTTACCAGGGATGGAACTCAGGACCTTGTGCTTGCGAGGCAGACGCCGGAACCAATGAGCTAACCCTCCGGCCCTTAAATAATTTTTTAAAAGGGTGAGAATATGGTTCTATTGAAAGGCCCTGGGTTCAATCTCCAGTATCAACAAAAAGGGGTTAAGGTTGCTTTCCAATTCGTTCAGTTCTGACCGTATCTAAGAGAAACTGCTGTTTAGGGTGAGAGTATTTTTATCAACCCCCGAACTTGAGCTGTTCAATACAGCAGCCATGAGCTACAGGTGGCTGGTAGATAACATACTGGGCAGTGCTGAATGGAACATTTCCATTATCACAGAAAGTTCCATTCCATGCCCTAGGAATAAAAAAAAAGAACCCTCAGATTTATAATCTTTATAATCTTGCATTGAGAGAAGGAACAGTATTTACAAGAATTTAATCAAGCCCAGGATTTAGCTCAGTGGTGCCACGCGTGCCTGGCCAAAAACAAAAACAAAAAGCAGTCAAGAATATAATGGAAACCGGGCGTGGTGGCTCACGCCTGTAATCCCAGCACTCGGGAGGCAGAGACAGGAGGATTGCTGAGTTCGAGGCTTGCCTGGGCTCCATAGTGACCTCAGGGCCAGCCTGAACTACAAAGCGAGACCCTGTCTCAAAAAAAAAAAAAAAAAGAATATAATGAAAATAATGGAACAACAAAAGGTTACCTCCCTCTGTGTGGCTTCCCCTTAGAACAGTAGGTAACAACCAGCAAACATCAACTATGTGAAAGGCAGTGTTCTACGGTCTTTAGATGAATCAACTCTGAATCTTTACAACAGCCCCACGAAACGTACTATTTGCTTATAAATTTATTACAAAGAAGGGAACTGAAATACAGAAAGGTTTTAAAAACTTGCATAAGGGCACAAAGTTGATGTACAACCAAGACTGAAAGCCAGGCAACTCGACCGACCTCAGGTCCATGCTCTTATCTACTCTATTAAACTGCCTTTCAAGGATGTGGTCGCCTGTTAAGAGATTTTTAAGGAAGACCCGGGCTTGGAGGCACAAACCTATAATATAGTTTATGTACGTGCCTCGTTTCCCTTCCCTCACGCCGCCTGCCCCTCTCTGCACGTGGGTCCTGGTCCGGAGACCCTATATTCTCAAGTTCCACTCCCGACAGTACTGTATCGCCTCACGGGCAGTAAGATGTACAAAAAAAAGGAAAGGAAAGGAGATACTAAGGAATGATTGGATCCTGAAATAAAATCCCTACCCTGTTCTCTTTTAAAACAAAAGGCAACATCTCCCGGAAAAAAAGGAGGGAGAGTCCACGGTCCTCATACTGGCCTTTCATCCACGCAACCGGAGAACATTTTGTTCAGCTCCTGAGGGACAGCAGACCTCCTCCCCAAACCTCCACTTTGGGCCACTCCAGTATCCAAAGACCCTCCACAACTCCAAGCCCCAAGGTACAAAACCCCTTGCAACCCTACCAAGTCACTCCCATGGCGTCGGGCTCGAGGCGGGCACTCTCACTGGAACGCAGAGAGCCTCGGGAAACCCTCTCACGCGCACCGCAGCCCCAACAGGCGACCCGGAAATACGTCAAACCGGCGCCGGGCTGCGCGCGCACAGAAAGCGGGGCGTGTCTGGACGCTCCGTCAGTGACGTCTTCATACCCTTCGCTCTTCCGGTTTGCTGCTAGGAGGACTGCCGCTTAGCTGAGTACCTACGCTTAGTTTCATGAGACTTGGAAAAAGCGATTAAGAATTCCACCACTTAGAGAAGCCAACGTTAAAGGCTATGAATTTATCTGACAGTCCCGGATTCCCGTTCCAGGACTCCGAGCTCTTTTAAAAGCGGGCGGCACAGGTAGCGTTTGCGACCTCCGAACGCTGGGAGGCGCTGTAATCTCCGCGTAGCCTCGTGCGTGCTGAGAGCTCCCTGCGCAAGCGCACTCAGGACTGGTCGCTGTCCCCACGTGTGAACCTTCTCAGCAACTTTTTGAAGGAAAATGCCCAAGTTCAAGTCGGCCCGTGGGGCCGGGAATCAAGAAAAGCATGCACCGCTGGCCGAGCAGATCCTGGCTGGGGACGCGGTGCGGGCAGTGACCCGAGAAAAGCGACGGGTTCGCGGAACCGAAGAGGAGGAAGAGTACGTGGGGCCTCGGCTGAGCCGGCGGATTCTGCAGCAAGCTCGACAGCAACAGGAGGAGCTCGAGGCGGAGCATGGGAGTGGGGACCGGCCCCCCAGGCCGCAGGAACGCACTACGCGGCTGGGTGAGCGTCGGGGCCGGGGGTGAGGGAGGGCGGTGAGTTGGTTTCAGGTGGCATCTTAAAAGGAGCCCAACCCAGGAATCGCTTGGAATGTAAAAGGGATTCCTGTTACACTCTTGGAAAGGTGATCACATGAAAGGAAGGCCGGCCCTGGCCTGGTCTGGTGCTCCTCAGGCAGATCGAAACTCCAAATCTAGAATACTGGAGGGAAAGAATTGTTCTGTACAGGCGTCGTCGTCTCTGACGGGCTTCTCAGTCATCTTTTGGTGGGGAAATTTGGTTTTTTTGTTAGAAGGATTCGTTGCTCTTCACTCGCTTTTCTATAGCTTTGTTGACTGCTACCAAAGCCTTCCTGAGGGTTTTAGGTGAGGCTGATGGAGCATTGAACATTTTGCCGACGTGCACAATTAAAATCTGAGCTCTCGGGCCGGAGGGTTAGCTCAGTGGTTCCGGCGCCTGCCTCGCAAGCGCAAGGTCCTGAGTTCAATCCCCGGTAACCACATCTAACGCTGGGTGTGGAGACACGCCCACCAACAATCAACACCGCATACCACAATGCCGGACGTGGTGGCTCACGCCTGTAATCCCAGCACTCGGGAGGCAGAGACAGGAGGATTGCTGAGTTCGCGACGCCTTGCCTGGGCACCATAGTGAGCTCAGGGCTAGCCTGAACTACAGCGCGAGACCCTGTCTCAAAAAGCAAAAAAAAAAAAAAAAAAAATCTGAGCTCTCCCATCTAAAGCCTTGACAGGCCCAGACCCCAGGTTAAGCCCCTCCTTGGGGGCCATGTGGTGCCTGGTGCTCCATTTTCTTTATTGGCAAAGATCAGAGTGGCCATCCTGGATTGCACCAAGACGCCACCTGACCATGCATTTAAAATTGCAATACCCATCCTGTCCTCATATCCCTGACTTCTCTGGCATATTTTTTTCATAGCACTCCTATATATGATTTCCTGGGCCTGATCCCCCAGCACTGTGCGAAATAAATAAATAAATAAAAGCTAAAAGGCTGGGAATGTTATGTCTGTCTCTGCTGATTGGAATATAGACTTTTTAAGGGCAGGGTTTTTTTGTTTTTTTGAGACAGGGTCTCACTTTGTAGTTCATACTGGCCCTGAGCTCACTAGCCCAGACAAGCCTTGAACTCAGCAATCCTCCTACCTCTGCCTCCCAAGCGCTGAGGTTACAGGCTCAAGCCACCACACCCAGCATTGTGGTATGTGGTACTGACTGCTGGTTGGCGAGTCACCACACCCAGTATTATGTGATCACCAGGGATCTAACCAGGGACCTGTGCTTGCTAGGCAGGTGCTGGAACCACTGAGCTAAATCTCTGGCCCCAAGGGCAGAATTTTTATATTCCTGTGTAGCACCCCTGGCAGCACATCAAGCAGAGCAGGTGCCCAGTGTTTGTAGAATGGATGGACTAGTGAGGTAGGAGTTGAGTCCCAGAGCCTTGATGGAATGTAAAGCTCTTGGACAGTTTGGAAGATGGACCAGATGGCAGGGTGTTTCTGGAAGCTTCTGGATACAGAATGGAGAAGACTGAGAAGAAAGTAAAGTCAAAACATGAAGAGCAGTTCAAGTGTGAAGTCAGGAGTTATGAAAGTGTGAAGGGTTTGCGAGACACTGTACACAGCAGCATCAAGTGGAATGTGATGTGTGGTTAGTCATTGAACGTGGGGGCAGAGGACAAGGTAGGACTTGAGCACTGGGCAGATGAACCGGATGCAGTGACTAGACCCAGAAGTGGAAGAGAATGAGTTTAACTGATAAGAAGTGAAGCTTCAAGTGCCTGTGGGTTGTTCGGGAGCAGTTGTCCATGTTAAGCATGTGTGCTGCTGAGCTACACCCCCAGCCCACCTCTGTCCTAAGTGTCCCCTTCGGACACCCCTGAGTATGACTTAGCTGTAAAGAGCACAGTTAAAGCCAAGCTGCCTGCCCTGGGGGAATCACCTTGCTGTGTGCTCTAAGTCCCTGTTTAAAGCTGGGTGTAGTACTAACACCTCCTTGTTGTTTATCAGGGTTAACCAAGTAACATACATACAAGATACAACAATTTTGCTGCCTGAGCATGATGTGTTAGCCATTATTTACCAACATTGCTATCTCATTGTTGCATGTATTGCACGGTTTTTTAAAGCCAGATCACAAGCCCTGTGGACAGGAAGATGCCTCGTGCCCCATGTGTGTCTTTGGATACATCTGTATCTGCCCCAAGCATGCCAGACCTGCACCGCTGGGTAGTTCTATTGCCTCCAAATTCCTCATCCATTTCATCTCTCCTCTTCTAGGGCCAGGAGTGCCACAGGATGGATCAGATGATGAGGACGAGGAGTGGCCCACCCTGGAGAAGGCGGCCAAAGTGACAGGGGTGAGCCACACAGAGGTGGCCGTGGACCCTGAGGATGAACGTGCCATTGAAATGTTCATGAACAAGAACCCTCCCGCCAGGTAGCTTTAGGAGAGTCGATTCTGATGGAAACTTGCTGCAGAGAAGCAAGTCATACCTCTGGGCAGGGCCTGAGATTGCTAGTTTTGGGTACCGTCTTGGCCAAAGTGGCCCAAACTCCAAATACTCCTACCCCTCTTTTCATGTGTTATAGAGCTACCCAGGCTGCCCAGGGAAACCTCTCATCCCATTGCATTTGGTCGTGGTGTGTTCTGTTTCCTTACACAGATCTCTTTCATACCTAAACTTTACCTAATCCAGGACTTTCCAATTCCCCATTCCATTTGATGCTAGGTAACTGAACGCATGGGTATTGAGCAGAAATCTCTGGCACATACTTTTTAGTAACAGTGGCTACATTCCCTCTAGTTGTGATAACCAAAAGTGACTGCAGGCATTTCCTGATGTCTCAGGGTGGTTGGGGCTTGGGAAGTGGGAGGAGTCACCTCCAGTGAAGACTGTTTTTGCTTGGTTTTGTTTTTTTGGGCAAAAAGTCTTGCTACTTAGTCCAGCCTTACCTTAAACTAGAATCTTCCAGTTTCTGTCTCCTAAGTGCTGGGATTACAGGTGTGTGTGCCATGCACAGTGTATTCTCACCCATAAGAAACGCCACCTGCAACCCCTGCCTGTGATCAAATTCTGTAGCCCTCACCTTTAGCTCCAGGTGAGGGCCTTGGACCAGCTCATTCTGACCCTGGAGTGGTGACATGCTGATAGCCTCAGGTCTTCAGGATGGTTTGAGTCAGTCCATCAGGTTGCTGTGACACCATGAAAAGATGGGCAGGTGTGTCCCCTTGCAGTGGCCACTGCACCACAGAGTGCATGTTCCGGCTGTGTGTTTGTCCCCAGAGAGCCCTAGGCCCACCCAGCACCTCACGAGTCCTGCTTCAGACAATCCTGAGCAGCTCATTGGTGAATTAAGGGACAGGGGGCTAAAAGAGGGACTCGTGGCGTGCCTGAGAAACAGGACTGGGGACACACTGGAGGGGGTCGACGACAAGCCCCTGAGCTTTAGAACTTGAGAGGCTCGAGACACTGGAGATGGAGCCCAGGCCCATGCGTACCAGGCAAGCTCTGGCCTCCCGAGCTGCACCTGCTCCAGAGGCAGCTGGAATACACGAGAGCAGGCTCGGAGGCAGCAGTATCTTGCCTGAGTACGTGCGGTGGGTTACGTTTGGCAGTGCCTGGTGCCTGTGGTCCCCCTCTTAACCCCAGCACTCAGAATGCTGAGACAGGAAGATTGCGATTTGAGTTCAAGGCCGGCCCCGGCTACGTACCAAGACTTTGTCTCCAGAGGTGGTGGTGGGGTTATGTTGATAACTTTTGTCTAAGGAGGCTAAAGAGAATGTGGAAAATGTAACCGGTCTCGGCGATACAGAGCATTTCGTAGGATTTTTTTTTTTTCGGGTAATACTGAGGGTTGAACCCAGGGCCTTTGCATTGAGCTGCACCTCTTTACTTCTTGAGATCGATCTGGCCAAGTTGCTGAGACTGACTCCACACTTGCAAATTCCAAGTGGGGAAATGTTAATGCCATAATCCCTCCCTAATGATCACTGCAACTGAAATCCCGGATGACAATTGCAGTGTTACGTGACACTCGTGAGGTCCTGCTGGGAGCTGGTGCTAGGAGCCTCGTCCCATTTTGCCAGCGCACAGCAGACATGTTGGTTTCGTGCTTGCTAGGTACCACCAGTTCCAATAGCATATGTATGTACAACTGTGTGGTCTTTGGGCTGTGTGCAGAAGCAGTGCCATCAGTAGCCCTGTTTTACCAGAGGAAACAGGATAGAGTAGCCAAGAAACATGTCCACGTCATTAGGGACTGAAGAGTCAGCGCCTACACCTGGGGGGACTTCCGTCCCCTTTACAGCAGCAGTCTGTGGCAGGTGGTGCAGGGGGCTGCGGCCTCGCTGCTGCAGGACCACAGTTATTGGCGCTCATGGGGCCCGTGTGGGGACTGTGAAACTTCCAGGACAGTGACCCAGCCTACCCTTCCCCTCCAGGCGCACCCTGGCCGACATCATCATGGAGAAGCTGACCGAGAAGCAGACGGAGGTCGAGACAGTCATGTCAGAGGTGTCGGGCTTCCCCCTGCCGCAGCTGGACCCCCGTGTCCTGGAGGTCTACAGAGGGGTCCGGGAGGTGAGAGTGGAGAGGTGGCTGTGGTGGTTCTGCCCCCCGGGGAGCTGGCACCTTGCATGTCCACAGTGCCTGCGTCTCCGGTGACACGTGGTGGCCAAGAGCATGTTCGTGTCATAGATGTACGTTCAGGTTCCTGCTCCAGGCATGCAAGCATGAGTGTGCTAAATCCTTGCAGGCTTAGCACAAGGGTAACATGCACTGTGTGGGAAAAGCACCCCAACAAGGTCTTGGCACACAGCAGGTGCCTGAGTGTTAACAGGCATAGTGACTGCCCCTGTCCCCAGGTGTTGTCCAAGTACCGCAGCGGCAAGCTGCCCAAGGCCTTCAAAATCATCCCTGCACTTTCCAACTGGGAGCAGATCCTGTATGTCACGGAGCCTGAGGCCTGGACTGCAGCTGCCATGTACCAGGCCACCAGGTAGCACCACGGGGGAGGGGCAGCCATGTCTGCGGGTGAGGCCAGGGCTGGGGAGGTTCAGCTGTCCCTGCTGTGACTGTCACTCCAGGCTCTGTTCCTTGGTGTCCTCTGTGCTTCTTCATGTCACCACTCTCCTAGCTTTTCCTCTGCATTTTGGGGGCCAAAATGACTGCCCCAGGGACGGGGCTAGGGGTGTAGTTGAGAGGTGGCCCACTTAGTCAGCATGCAGGACCTACATTCAATCCCCAGCCCTGCAAAAAGCAGACAAAAGGGGCTGGAGATTTAGCTCAGTGGTTCCGGCGCCTGCCTCACAAGCCCAAGGTCCTGAGTTCGATCCCCGGTAACCACATACAGTGCTGGGCGTGGAGACTCACGCCCACCAGCAATCAATACCACATAACACAGTGCCGGGCGTGGTGACTCGTGCCTGTAATCCCAGCACTCGGAGGCAGAGGCAAGAGGATTTGCTGAGTTTGAGGTTTGCCTGGGCTACATAGTGAGCTCAGGGCCAGCTTGGACTACAAAGCAAGATCCTGTCTCAAAAAAAAAAAAAACCAGGGCCGGAGGTTTAGCTCAGTGGTTCCGGTGCCTGCCTCGCAAGCACAAGGACCTGAGTTCGATCCCGGTAACCACATATAATGCTGGGTGTGGAGACACGCCCACCAACAATCAACACCGCATACCACAGTGCCGACGTGGTGGCTCACGCCTGTAATCCCAGCACTCAGGAGGCAGAGACAGGAGGATCGCTGAGTTCGCGGCGGCTTGCCTGGGCACCATAGTGAGCTCAGGGCCAGCCTGAACTACAACGCGAGACCCTGTCTCAAAAAAGCAAAAAAAAAAAAAAAAAAAAGACCAGACAAAAGGCAGACAGTGCACACTGTGTTGGGTACATCCTGTCATGCCCCTTGCCCTGGCCCCACAGCCCTCTCGGAAAGGCTGGTTCTGCATCTTACTGTGCTGTCTCTTGCACCACGGACGGGGAGGTCTGAAGGGCCAGGTGCAGGCTGGCTTGTGACCTGGGAACCCCCACCCCCCAGGATCTTCGCCTCTAACCTCAAGGAACGCATGGCCCAGCGCTTCTACAACCTCGTCCTGCTGCCCCGGGTGCGTGATGACATCGCTGAGTACAAACGACTCAACTTCCACCTCTACATGGCCCTTAAGAAGGCCCTGTTCAAGCCTGGGGCCTGGTTCAAAGGTAGGAACCCAGCCTCCAGAGAGCGGGAGGGGTGCTTCCTGTCGTCTCCCCCTAAAAGTGCCTGCCCTCTGCCCCTCCCAGGGATCCTGATCCCCCTGTGCGAGTCGGGCACTTGTACCCTCCGGGAAGCCATCATCGTGGGCAGCATCATAACCAAGTGCTCCATCCCCGTGCTGCACTCCAGGTAACCTTGGCAGCGCAAGGGTACAGGCATCTGTGTGAGGTGGGTTTGCCAGGCCCTGGGCCAGGGCTGGAGGAGGGAGGAGGGGAGCACACGTCCCGGGTTTGTGGGAGGAACCCGAGTGGATGGAGCGCAGCTTCACTGACACCTAAGTGCCAGAGAAGAGTGCCAGGGAGCAGCCTGCGGTCCAGGGAGCGGACCGGGGAGCGAGTGAGCAAATGAACTGAGTGTGGGGGGCGCTCGAGGCGGAGCTGGCCAGGCTCGGGGACAGCAGGAGGCCCCCTGGCCAGGCCTGCGCAGGGCTGCGGGGGGCTGCGGGAGAGACGGAGTCCAGGGACTGTAATCATAAGGCTGAGTAGGTGAATCCAGTAGCTGGGGCCGGCAGGGGGAGCTCCCACTTGTCCCGCCCCCACTAGCTTCACCCTCCCCTCCCCCAGTGCTGCCATGCTGAAGATTGCGGAGATGGAGTACAGTGGAGCCAACAGCATCTTCCTGCGGCTGCTGCTGGATAAGAAGTACGCACTGCCCTACCGGGTGCTGGATGCTCTGGTCTTCCACTTCCTGGGCTTCCGGACGGAGAAGCGCCAGCTGCCCGTGCTTTGGCACCAGTGCCTGCTCACGCTGGCCCAGCGCTACAAGGCTGACTTGGCCTCGGATCAGAAGGAGGCGCTCCTGGAACTGCTCCGGCTGCAGCCCCACCCACAGCTGTCTCCCGAGATCAGGCGAGAGCTTCAGAGCGCTGTCCCCCGTGACGTGGAAGATGTCCCTGTGGCCATGGAGTGAGGGCGAGTTGCCGGTACTGGTACCCTCTTGGTGACCAGAGATGGTACTGACCCCATTGGCTAAGGACCTCAACAGGGACAGTAACCAGTCACAGGGCATTTGTGGCTTCTAGCCCTGGGCAGGGTAGACTGAGGCTGCGGGTCCCCTTCCATACAGGGCCTTCATCCTGCTCACTGGTGGCCCGTTTGGGACTCAGACCAACACCCCCGCCCCCAGCGGGGCTGCCACAGTGCTTGTGGGTCCTGGACTGCTGGGACGTGGATAAAAACAAAGCAGGTCTTTATTGAAACCATTGTGGTGCCACTTAAGTCCTTGGGGTCACACCGCCCAGCCTGTCTCAAGAGGTTCTTAGCCAGCTCCCACCATGCCGCTGACCGACCTATGGGCTAATATTTTGTGACAGGTAAGAATGATGTGGAATTCAAATTTCATTCACAGGAAGTTGTTGAAGGCAGCAGGTGTTCCTCAGTGGCAGGGTGCCTGTCAGGCCATTTCACTGGAGCAGAGGTGCCCGGCTTCCTTGGCACCAACCCACATCTCCCAGTGCCCCAGAGGTCAGGTCAACTCCACAGTGGAGACCAAAGTGATTACAGTATTTATGTTCATCATGTTTAAGATGTAAAAAGCATGATCTTTTTGGATGTTTTGGTTTTGGTTTTCTGAGACAGTGTCTGGCTGTATGGTTCAGGCTGGTCTTGAACTGTAGCCAGGCTGACCTCAAACTCAGTCGTCCTGCCTCAAGCACTGGCACCACAGTCACGATAGCATGCTATCTTTCCATCTAAAGCTTTTTCTTGAGGTGCTGGGGAAGTGCTTCTCCACTGAGCCACACCCTCCCCACCCAGTGAGCCCCTTTTCCTATGAACCTAAGGGGCCTATTCTGCAGTTTGCTGGGCAGGATTTCCTAGGGCTGTGCTTCACACAAAGCCCTTTACAGAAATGACAGCTGACTTCCACCTCCTCACCGCGTGCCTCCTAGAAATAGGCTTTTACTCACAGCACTGTGAAATGCCAGAAGCCAAAGGCAGTTTTCTTCCAGAATTTTATTAAGGCAGCATAGTGGTCCCAGGCCACCAGCCTGAACCTTGTGGCGTTGGTTAGGAAAGGCCTGTCTACAGAGCTCGCCTCCCTCCCCAGCGGGGGCTTGGCCACCTCCGGCGTCCCTGCCCATACTTCCTGCTGGAGGAAGTGACGGGGGCAAAGGGAGAGGAGGGCACGGCCCCACCCCAGGCTGTAGCAGCTCCTGGGCCACAAAGCTTCTGTAGTTGGCAGCAGCGGGGAAAAAAGCAGCAGCTGCCAGGGTGCCCATCGCCTGTGGGGCTGGCGTGCCCACTGCACCCCTTATGGTTGTACTTGAAGCAATAATAAATTAAAACAGCCGCTTCAGCACCAAACCCTCGAGGACATAGAAGCTGAGCGGAAAGCAAAGCGAGGACTGGCTGAGGCAAGGCCTCCCCCTAGGAGCAGCAGGCTGTCCCCTCGCGTGCAGCAGGTGCCCAAAGCGCCTGTTCAAAACCTTAGAAGGCACTGGGGCGTTTAGGTAAGGAGAGTGCCAGAGAGGCAGCCTCAGAGAGATGCTGGTGCAGAGATTCACCCGCTCCCGGCCCATCTGACCAGCGCAGCCCAGCCCTGGCCAGACCCAGGAAGGGGCTGAACTGGTCAGAGGTGGGAGGTGCATTTGGATGCCAGCGTGGCAGGACTCCCGTCTTCAGATGTGGCGAGGACTGTTCCAAGGCAGGGAGGGGTGGCGGTGCCCCCCACCCACGCCACCGAAGGCGGCCGCTCGGGGCTACAGTTGGATGGCCGTGACGTCTGTGGGCGTGCTAGTCTGGCTGGGTCCCTGGCTGCTGGAGCCCCGGGGGGCTTTGGGCGCCGGGCTGGGGGCTGTCTGAGAGGCCTCGCGCAGGCTCTCCCTGAGCGCAGCTTCGATCTGCTCCTGGCAGGCCCGGAGGCAGTCCTGGGGACAAGGGGACAGTGAGGCCCACTCCTCCCACAGCACGGGCGGCAGGTGCAGGGGAGAGATGCCTCCCACGCCAGGGAAGGCCAGGGAGGTTAGGCCACAGCCCAGCCCCAGGAATCGAGGCTTTGGTTCTCAGAAACTGGCAAGAGGATGTGGTGAGAGGGTGTGACAGCCGCCTGCATCTGACACTGGGCCCCCCACCCCCGCTGAAACACAACTGGGCAAGCAAGGGGCACCTCACACCAGTGGCCTTTACTCCACCCTGACACCCGCTCTTCCCCAGCCTAGGGCAGGAGATAAAGGGCTTCCAAGCAAGGGCGGGGGGGGGGGGGGGGAGGGGTGGCTGCTGCCCTCTGCTGGAGGCTCTAGGGACTGCACTGCCTGATGAACTGGGCGCCCGGCACTCACCACCTCTGTGCCGGTGATGCCGGCTAGCAGCTCAGTGAGCTCATCAGCGGATGTGGAGCAGGCGCCTAAGCCTTGCACTGCAGCCCCGATGCTGCCTGTGGCGATCATAGATGGCGGGTACATGGCGAAGGTGTAATCTTGGAAAGGAGGAGAAGGAGCCGTGAGACAAGGAAGCTGGCTGGAGTCCAGCCATCATGGCCTCTGACTTCAGGAAGTCCAGGCAGGGGGCACACTGGGCCACACGGTGGGTGCAGTGAGATGTGGGCAAGGTGGGGAAGCATGAAAGCCTTTTCTAGAGAAGATCAGGCTGCTCTGGTTTAGTGTTTTTGCTGTGCTAGGGGTGAACTCAGGCCTCATGCACAATACACAAGTGTGTGCCCAGATTGGGGGAGAGGAAACTGCCCCCAGTGCGAGTGGTCCTGGCCAGGAACCAGACAAGTCATGAAACCCGCTGGTGTTGAAAACCCAACTGCTTCCCCCAAAGACAGGTCATTTCTTCTTTTTGAGACAGAGTCTCGGTTTGTAGTTCAGGCCAGCCCTGAGCTCACTATATAGCCCAAGCACGCCTGGAATTTGCAGTGATCCTCCTGCCTCTGCCTCCTGAGTGCTGGGATTGCAGGCGTGAGCCACCACGCCCGGCACTGTGGTATGTGGTACCTGGGATCAAACTCAGGACCCTGCACTTGCGAGGCAGATGCCAGAACCACTGGGCTAAATCCCCAGCCCAAGGCAGGTGGGGACTGGGAGGGTCCCCACAGAGCTCTCCGATATCCTGCTTGGCTGAGATTAGGATCCGCTTCTACACTGCAACCGGGGGCTCATGGGGACACCATTTTCACGAATGAGTTTTGAGTATCAACTGGAATCTGAGTCTTCTGATTTTTCCAAATGGGCAGCGTGGGTATGGGGCACTTACCTGTGGCACAGAGGGCCAAAAAGGTCTGGGCATGCTTCTTGACCAAGGCCTGTCGGTCACTGGGCAGAGAGAGCCGGTGCAGAATCAGGGCCAGGAAATCGTGTGCGATCACAGCTGCCAGGTCCCACTTGAGCTTCCCCAGGACCAGCACCTCCCACTCCTGATTGGGGAAGAAAGGGGGAGAAGTCACCAGCTGGAGAGGGCGGGGGGGGGGGGCGACAGAGCCAAACTCTCGCCAGGGAGGACCCAGCAAGATTTGGAAGTCCAGGACCCACGCTGGCTGCTGGGCTGGGACTGGCACCGTGAGATGGCGACTCGGGACACCTGGAGCCCCTACCGGTCACCCGAATTCACTGCATGAATTATCCTCTCTGGTCCTGCCGCCACCGGCACCACGACCTGGGTGTCCCTTGGAGAGGAAGACGATTCTCCCAACCCCGAAGGCTTGAGAGGGAGAGATCAGACCTCACCAGCCGTGCATCCTGGATAAGCGGCCACCTCTTGAAGGGGCAGCAGCCGCGAGGTCAGTCCTTACGACACAGCCACTGAGACTCCGAGGTTCCTCAAAGGGGAGGTTACCCAACCCAACCCACATCCCCTTGGTGGGACACCAGGGCTGGGTCCCGGGGCAGAGCCCCTCCCCATTCCGATGCCACCTGACTCTCAAGGGGAAGCAGTAGCCTAGCCAGACAGGATGTACCCAGATGACCCAGGCGGGCCAATCCCTGTCCCCCACCTGCTGGACGTACACCAGGAGCCCCAGCCCAGCCCAGCCCGGCCCACTCGACAGGACGGGGCTTCCCAGCCCTGGCCCCATTTCCGAGTTGCACACTTGAGGATTTCTACATTGTATCTCAGGAAGGAACTAGTGGGTTTGACTCCTTACTGAGGCAGCAGTGGTGGCCCCACCCGACTTCTTCCAGGGCCCCAGCCACAGCTGTCCCTCAGTCCCCACCTTGGTGTCAGTCCCAAGCCTCTCCCAGCGCTAGAAAGACAGGCTGGGCTGTGGCCAGAATGGAGCAAAGAAACCAGAGTCCTGCTCCCAGGGCTCTTCCTGAACTCCACCCAGGGGTGCAGAGAAAGCACCTAGGCTCCCGGGAAAGCCCGGAGGCAAGTGAGATGGGAGTCCTCATGGGGCAGCTTATCCGTCCACCCCCGAGAACCCAGCCCTGCTCCGGGAAGCACGTACCCGGGAGGGAGGGGCTGCAGGGGGCTGGCCTCCCCGCTTCCCAGCTCTGCAAGGACCGAGCCTATTCTAAAACAGCACCCCAATCTGTCGCCCAGAGGAAGTCCCCTTCCACCCTCCAGCCCCAACCCCTCCAAAACCTGGCTCGCTGGCCCTGGAAACCAGCTCCCCCTTCAGGCTTGCCAGAAACTACCAGATTCGTCCCAGAGCCGGGGCCTCCCAGATTCCCAACTCCGGCCTCCTACTCCCATCTCTGAGAGCTACTTGGCAGGAAGAGGAATCCAGTTCCTCCACTCGCAGCAGCCAGGGGCCCCAGGACCCTCACCCCCGCCAGCCAATCACAGCGCCTGCTCCCTGCCCTCCTCCTGGGAGCCAGGGCCCCAGCGCCTCTGGGGTCAGGAGCGGGCTCAGCCTCGCAGAGCAAGGTGAAGGGAGGTGCCAGCTCCCCACGCTCCTGGGGAAATGATGTCGCGCGCGCGCGCCTCGTGCCCTCCCAGATCCCACAGCCCTAGCCCCCCGGGGACAGGCAGAACTGCGCTCCCCGGCCCTGCCCGCTGGAACCCGGCCCTATTTCCCAGCAAGAGGCCCAAGGAGCCACTTCCCAAACCACAGGAGCGACGGCAGCTCCCCACAGGGTTATGAAAGCCGTCGGTCAGAGTGGGCAGGCAGGGAGTGGGGGCGCCATGCTCCCCACTCCGGCCAGGCTAAGGCGGAAAGGGACAGACTCTCTCGTCCGGGCTTCCGAGAACGAGGACAGGGAAGGGAGGGTTAGGAAGGGGTTGTGTCTTGAGGATGGAAGGGGAAGGAGAAAGGTGGGTGGGTTGAAGTACCTCAGGACTTCCGCAGAGCAATCAGGGCCTGGCTTTAATCGGCTGGGGAGCTCTTCTATCACAAAGTCCACCCGGGTACTTGGCGCGGAAGCCCCTCCCCCCCGACGCGCATTCCACTCCCCGCTCTGCGGGGGTGTGCAGGCTTATGCCCTTTTGTTGCCAATAAATAACTCAGGGTGGCTATGCAAAGCCAGAGGCAAAAGGTGGCAAGTGTAGACGGGTGAATGTAGCTCCACTCGCGGCCACTGGAGCGAGATCAGGAGCCGCGGGGTCTGGAGGGGTCGCTCAGGCCGACCACCGCGCCGCGCCGCGCCACCCCGCCCCATCTCGGTCCAGCGCACAGCTCTCCCAGAGAAAAGCCTCGGCTTTTCCGAACCCCGGCCCGGTGGGCAGCGAGCCCCCGACGTCCCCGCAAGCCTTCGCTGGGAAGGAGGGAGCCGGCCCGTGGGGAAAGGCAACGTTACCCACGCACCCGCATCTGGCGCGGAGACACGGCGTAGTCCGTGTAGATGCAGAGCTTCTCGATGGTCAGGGGCGTGGTCTCGCGCAGCTTGGAGGCCAGCAGCATGCAGACCGCGCCCAGGAGCTGCAGCTGCGCCTTTCGGGTGGGGACGCAGGACAGGTAGCGATCCAGGTAGTTCATGGCCAGGGGGAAGACTTCCTCCTCACAGCGCTGCTCCTCACACACCTGGGGAAGGCGTGCGGTCAGGGCCGGGCAAGCTCCGCACCGCGGCCAGGTCCGACCCCGGAGGAGGATGGAGCCCCGGAGACCGCGCTTCCCGCGCGCGGCCTCCTCCCGCTCCCAGGGCTGGGGGCGCCCGCGGCGCCTTCCCCGGGACGATTCCGGCCGCCGCTGGAGACAGGGTCCTGCCGGGAGAGGGTCCTCGGCAGCCGGGGCGCAGGACCGCCCCGCGGCCGCCACCCGGCACAGCCGAGAGGAAGGGAGGGGCCGCGCGGCCGCGCACTTTTCCTTTCCCTCGGGCCGGTACCTCCAGCATCCAGTAGGCCAGCACGCGCCGCATGTGCGGCCGGATCTCCTGCTGCACGCACTGGAAGTAGGAGGCGCGCGGCACGTAGCGCTCCTCCAGGCGCAGCAGGCTGCGCAGCACGCGCGCGTCCCCCAGCAGCCGCGGGTCGGGCCGGGCGCGGGGCGCCGCCCGGGGCCCCTCGCAGCACAGCAGCTCCATCTCGGCGGGCGGACGGTGGCGCGTCGCGGGCGCTCTGCGCGCAGCCCGGCCTCCGCCCGCGCCCGCCGCGGCCCTGACAGCCGCGCGCCCCGCCCCGCGCGACACGGAGCAGCCGCGGACGCCGGCGGAGGGCGGAGGGCGGGCGGCGGAAGGGGCCGGCGCGCTCCTCCCTCCCTGCCGCGGCCCCAGGGTCGGCGGGCGGGGACCCGCGGCTTCCGGGCTCGGGAGAAGCTTCTGGGAGCTGGGCCGCGTCCCTAGGCACGGCCCTTCCCGCCCCGCCCGTCCGGCCCAGTGACAGCCCAAGAAAAGACTTGCCCCAGACGCTGTGGATTCGCTCGTAGGTTCACTTGTCAAACTTTAAAACGCACACGCACCTAATGAGAATGCTCACGGCGCTGTCATAAAGGCTTCTTTTTAGTGAATGCTGTTCTATGCAAAACTTCAGTACGCACAAAACCGTTAAAATTTAGTATTTTACAGATGAGGAAACTTAAGTCCAACAACTGTACAGTCACACTAAGTGTTTAGAGCTAGAATTGGGAAGCTTCCTCTAAACTCCCCGCTGTCCTGCATCGCTACTTTTCTTGGGGGTGGGGGGGGAGCTTTTTGAGACAGCGTCTGTGTAGCCCAGGTTGACCTCAAACTCCGGCCAACTCCCTGCCTCATCCTCCATGAGCTGGGATCACAGGCCTGCATCGCTCTGCACTTGATCCCCAGACCAGGAAGCATTAGCGTCACCTTCCGGGGGGCTGTACCACTCTCTTCCTTGCATCCCCCTCAGATGCATACCTGCAATCCCAGCACTTGAAGGCTGAGGCAGGAGAATTTCCACAAGTTCGAGGCCAGCCTGAAGTACATAGCACAACCCAATCTCAAAACAAAAAACAAAAACACTAATAATAGCTCATTAAATTTTTTTTTGAGACAGGGTCTCGCTTTGTATAGCTCATTAAATTTTAAGAATGTTTACCCTTTTCATATTTTTCCTTTGTCATATTTTGCAGAAACAAAATTCTAGTTCACTGTTAAGATGTTGTTGTTGTTGTTGAGACAAGGTCTCACTATGTAGTTCAGACTAGCCTCGCCTTTAATTCACCATATAGCCCAGGCTGGCATCAAAACTTACTCAGTCTCCCGAGTACTGGGATCACAGCTGTGCGCCACTGTACGCGGCTAGGACTCCTTCTGACTCCTAGTAGACTTCATGGTTTCAACGGTCTTTTTTAAACTCAAGGCTTTCCTTTTTTTTTTTTTTTTTTTATGGTACCAGGGATCAAACAGGACCTTGTGCTTGCCAGGCAGGTGGGGTGTCACTGGGCTACATCTCCAACCTTACCAATATTTTCTTTTTTCAAATTTTATTGTGGGGACTTTGAGATAGGGTCTCACTATGTAGTCCAGGCTGGCCTTAAACTTTTGGCAATAGTCCTGCCTCAGCCTCTCCAGTGCTGGGATTACAGGCCCAAGCTGCCACACCTGGCCTCTTTACCGATATTTTCTTGGACGATTTTTGCCCTTGCACCCTGTCGTGCCTATCCTAAAATACCACAAGCACTAAGAGAAGAGGTAAAGAATATCTATAGGTTTATATCACACAGAGAAGCTGTGGAAATGTGGACTCCTTGGCCCTGATCTGGGTATTCTGTATATGATGCTTGCATGTGTGAAGCGTGTGAGGCCAGCATGATGAAGCATGACGTATGTACGATGATGTGTGTGCATAAAGCCTGAAGCTGCATTTTTAAGGGTAGATTCAATAAAGTGTTTTTCTCAGTAGTCTTTTTTTCTGTGCCCTCCAGGCAAATGCCAGACCACTGAGCTATGCCCCTAGCCCCTAAATATTTTTTTAAAATATAAATTCTTTTTTGAGATAGTTGCTAGCCCTGCACGTAACTGATATGGATCAAATCATTTCATCTTCACAACAGTGTAATGAGAAATGTACTATGATTTCCCCTCCCCCCCCCACTCTGAGACAAGGTCTCGTAGCGCAGGCTGGCCTCAAACTCATGCCGATCCTCCTGCCTCTGCCTCCTCAGTGCTGGGATTACAGGTGTATACTATCAAACCTGGTTCCTCCACCCCCTTTTGTTTTTGAAAGAAAGTCTCATTATGTAGCCCCTCAGTGGCCTCAAACTCACTGTGATCCTCCTGCCTCAGCTTCCTGAATGCTGGGGTTACAGATGTGCTGCCAACCCTGGCCATGTCCATTTATCAATCGTTCATTTGTTTGTCGGGGATGACGGGGCCCGGTGGGAGCCTGTATAAAGCAATCCCTGGCCTCTTGGCCTGGGGACTCCGCTGAATGATCACCCCCCAAAAGCAGTAGAGACTTCCTTTGCTTATCAAAGATGGGGTGGGCAGGTGTGGCAGCACACACCTATGAGCCCAGCACTCAGAAGGCTGAGGCAGGAGGATCACCTGGAGTTCAAAATCAGGCTGGAGTATATAGTGAGTTTGAGGGCAGCCCCAAAAACACAGCAAAGACCCTGCCTCAAAAAACAAACACTGAGGGGGCCGGAGGGTTAGCTCAATGGTCCCGGCGCCTGCCTTGCAAGCACAAGGTCCTGAGTTCAATCCCCGGTAACCACATATAATGCTGGGCGTGGAGACTCACGCCCACCATCAATCAACACTGCATACCACAATGCCAGGCATGGTGGCTCACGCCCACCAGCCATCAATACCACATACCACAGAGCCAGGTGTGGTGGCTCACGCCTGTAATCCCAGCACTTGGAAGGCAGAGACCGGAGGATTGCTGAGTTCGAGGCTTGCCTGGGCTCCATAGTGAGCTCAGGGCCAGCCTGAACTACAAAGCGAGACCCTGTCTCAAAACAAACAAACAACAAAACAAAACAGAACCACTGGGGTTGGGGATGTAACTCAGGGGCACCAGGCCTGCCTAGCAAAAGACAAAGCATGACCAGGGCCCAGCATGGCAGAAAGCTTCTTCCTAGGTGCACTAGTGAGAAAAAACTACTCAGTAAAATGGCACTTGGCAGAGGGAGAGCATGGAATGTCACAGCCAGGGAGCCCCTCCTCCCCGCTAAGATGTCCCCATCCACGAAGGGAGAGGGAAACAGGTAGGTGACCCCCATCACACTACAGCCCACATTCTTTCCTTTCTTAACTGATTTCAACATGTCAACTCGTTTTTGTTTCTTTGGTTTGTTTACTCATCAGCATGTATTTGGGACGTTCAGTGATCACGTTTGCCTCGGGGAAATGGTGTGTCCATCTATGGCCTCTCAGTCACCGCTGGGCCACTAGTCAAGTGTTCTGTGGCTGTTACTCGTGTCCTTACAGAGACTCTCAGGAAGCCAGATGTGGTGGCGCACACTGTAACCCCGGTGCTCCGGAGGCTGAGGCAGGAGGATTGCTATGAGTTCGAGCCCAGGCTGGGATATACAGTGAGAGCATGTCTCAAAAAAAAGAAAAGAAAAAGACACAGAGAAGCAGAGGAGAGAGAACCAAGGTGAGCCTGGGGTGCGGCGTCCAACACAGGCTCCATCTTCCGCACTGAGGAAACTATCAGCGCTTTTGCTGTCCCATCAGGAAAACGCCAGTTCTTATCCTGAGGGTATTCTGGGGAGTCCGAGGACTCCATGAGGCAGAAAACAGCTCCGTGTCTGCAGCAGAACAAAACATTTGAAGGTGGCGTTTGTGTAATAATTACTCTATTTGTTTTCTTTTTCTATCAGGAATCGAACTTGAGACTTTAGGTTTCAAGGAAGGCACTGGAACCACTGAGCCAAATCCCTAGTCCTCTTCTCTCTCTCCCTCTCTCACAAAGCCTT
This sequence comes from Thryonomys swinderianus, assembly GCA_004025085.1. Lineage (NCBI taxonomy): Eukaryota > Metazoa > Chordata > Mammalia > Rodentia > Thryonomyidae > Thryonomys > Thryonomys swinderianus. The sequence goes on along the minus strand of PVIC010007363.1, from coordinate 25,992 downwards.
ACTATGCAGTTCAGGCTGGTCTCAAACACTCAAGGATCCCCCTGTCTCAGCCTCCCAAGTTCTGAGATGACATGCCTGCACCCCACGCCCAGTCCAGAGGGCTTCACCTCAGCCCTACATCCCTCCCTGGTCCTGGGCCTCCAGTCTCACCCCAAGGAACAGCCGCCTGGAGTCTGCAGAGCTCCCGTGACTGCAGAAGGCCAGTGGGGGTGCAGCTAGGCTCTGGTCCTGATTCAGGTTTCAGTCCTGGGACGGCCCCTGGGAGGCCCCCCCCCCCCCGCTGTCTGGGTCCCCACTGGGCCTGCAGCCTGCTCCTCACTTCCTTCGGGGACCCAGAAGTCTCTTTCCGGGCCTCCTACCTAAGTACTTACACCGCCCCTCCCAACCCTGATACTTCCTGCTGCTAGCACTGCCTGGTTTTTCTGCCTGCTCCCCCCACTTCTAAAACGCAGCAGACTTTCCATGTGGGTTTTGTTTGTGCTGTACTGGGTAGAAACCCAGGGGCCTGGCCAGACTAGGCAAGTTCTCTGCCACTTAGCTATAGCCTTTCACGTTAAGTCTCCCTAAATTGCCTAAGCTGGCTTTGATTTTGCAATCCCCCTGCCTCAGCCTCCCAAGTAGAAGAGATTATGGGTATGCACCATCATGACTGGCTACTTACACCATATCCCCTTGCTCACCACCCCACCAAAACAGAAGGGTGCCTGGTTCATATATGTTCAAAGAATCTTTTTTTGGGAGAAGGAACAAGGTCTTGCTGTGTAGCCCAGGCTGACTTCAAACTCACTATGTAGCCCAGGCCGGGCTAGGAATGGCCAAGGAGGTATGAAGGTGGGGCCTCTAGAAACGGCCACAAAAGAAAAAGTTTTCTGTCTGGCCTTGTGGTGCCCACCTGAGTTTCCCAGCACTCTGGAGGCTGAGGCAGGAAGACTGCCTCGAGTTCAAGGGCAGCCTGAGCTACATAGCAAGACCCTGTCTCAAAAAAAAAAGACAGGGAGCCAGAGATTTAGCTCAGTGGTGCCGACGCCTGCCTCGCAAGCACAAGGTCCTGAGATAATCCCTGTTAACCACATACAATGCTGGGCCTGGTGACTCACGCCCACCAGCAATCAATACCGCATACCACAGTGCCGGGCGTGGTGGCTCACGCCTGTAATCCCAGCACTCGGGAGGCAGAGGCAGGAGGATTGCTGAGTTCCAGGCTTGCCAGGGCTCCATAGTGAGCTCAGAGCCAGCCCAAACTACAAAGCTAGACCCTGTCTCAAAAAAAAAAAAAATTGATGATGATGATGATAATAATGGGAAGGAAAAAAGGAGAAAGTTTCTTTCCTAGCCTGTTTGAGAATGGGATAAGATACCCCAATATTTAGTGAAGGCTTAATATGTTCCTGGCACCAAAGAGTTTCAAAAAGAAAATCTCTGGCTCACGCCTGTCATCCCAACACTCAGGAGGCAGAGACAGGAGAATTGCTGAGTTCGAGGCTTGCCTGTGCTACATAGTGAGCTCAGGGCCAGCCTGAACTACAAAGCGAGACCCTGTCTCAAAAAAAAAAAAAAAAATAAATAAATAAATAAATAAATAAGAAAATCTCATTTATTTAATCCACTTCGTATGGAACTTCTGAGGTAAATACCCTGCCATACTGTTTTATACAGAGTCAAGGTGACGCCCCTGTAGCCAACACACAGGGCTCTGGGCCTTGGGGGCAAGACTGGCCTTGCATACATTTCTTTCCTGGTGCTGGAACTGAACTCACAGCCTCAGGCCATGCAAGGTAAAGCAGTCTATCACCAACCCTCTACCTCAGTTTGAAACTGCATTCCTCTCCACTGTGCTGCAATGCCCGGAGCATTAGCCACCTTGCGCTGACAGGAGAAAGCTGGCCTGGCTGGCACCCCCGCCCCCAGGACATTGCTGACCTACTGATTCATCAGTCCTGAGCCTACATCTGGATTCGAGTAATCTGTGGAAAGTATCTTCCTTAGCGCTAAAGCTTCGATTATCCCTCAAATAGAAGTTCCCTTCTCTTCTCATGGGCAGGATAGAATGACTTTCAACAGCAGACAGGCAACGTTTCGGTCTTGCACAAGCTCGGAGAGCATGAGGAAGGGTCATTTCTGTGCTCATCTGTAACATAACATCGATTTCAAAACCCAATAGGAATGGGATGTGAGAAGAAAATCTCACTTGGGAGCAGGGAAACAAAATCCTAAGCAAGATCAGCAAATAGATTCCAGCAAGCTAGGAAAGGATAATGCACTTTGATGCAGTTGGCTTTAGAGTACATCACAAGGGAAGTTTATTATCTTGGAAAAAATATCAGCATAATTCATCACACAAACAGAGTAACAGAGGTGACATTAGGCCACATCAGTGGAAAGCAGAAAAGCAGTTGACAAAATCAGCACCCACATCTTTAAAAAAAAAAAAAAAAAGCCTCGGGCTGGGCACGGTGGCAAATGGCTATAATCCCAGCACTCAGGAGGCTGAGGCAGGAGGATTGCTGTGAGTTTGAAGCCAACCTGGACCACACAGAGAGACCTTGTCTCAAAAACTAAAATTAAAAAAAAAAAAGTTTCATTTACTCATAGTGAAGGAACAGAAGATGGTAAGGAGTTGTGTATATGCCTGGAAAGGCAGAAAGAGGCAGTTCAAAGGACAGCATGGCGACAGCAAAAGCCTCCCCGAGGGCAGGCAGCAGACAGATCCGCATCAGGGCCCAGGCCGACAGGTTAGCCTCCCCCACATGCGACTGTCATCTCGCGGCCAAGGACCTGTTTATCAGGTCAAACTGAAGTCAAGCAGCCTGGCTTGCGAGGTCCTCCTGCCTGCTGGCTCTGGGACCTACGGCTTTATCTCTGCCCCCCAGGCCGCCCCCATCCCCGCTTATCTGGGCCTCCTAATCCTGCTTCCCTTAGCCTCGAATGCTCCCAGCTGCCTCTGCCCTGAGCTCCCAGATAGCAGAAGCCAGTGAGTGTGAATCAACCCTCTGGTCCCTCAAAGGCTGGGAGCCCTTGGTCGGCACCCCAGTTCTTTAGTACCAAATGAGCTTCACGCCCGGGAAAGGGGCTCTGTGCCTCGGCTCAGACGACCGCCCTGCTTCAGCGGGCTTTTCTCTACCCTGTTTCACCCTCTTGGACTTGCAAGCTCCAGATCAAGATTCTGCACCGCCGATCCCATGTGGTGGGCATGACTGCAGGAACCAGCGCTCGGCAGGCTGAGGCAGGAGGATCGCTGTGACCGGAGGCCAGCCCAGACTACAAGACGACTTCAGGCTCAGCCTGAATGCATACGAGACTCTAGCTTAAAAAAAAACCTGCCCTGGGCCAGAGAGTTAGCTCAGTGGTTCCAGCGCCTGCCTCGCAAGCGCAAGGTCCTGAGTTCGATCCACAGAAACCACATACAATGCTGGGTGTGGAGACTCACGCCCACCAGCCATCAATACCACTTACCACAGTGCTGGGCATGGTGGCTCACGCCTGTCATCCCAGCACTCGGGAGGCAGAGGCAGGAGGAGTGCTGAGTTCGAGGCTTGCCTGGGCTACATAGTGAGCTCAGGGCCAGCCCGTACTACAGAGCGAGACCCTGTCTCAAAAAAAAAACCTGCCCTCATGTCCTCGATCTGCACGGAGACCCTTCCATGGAAGGTACTCCCAGAGCCACGGGCCACACCAAAACAGGACAGTTGGTTTCTCTCTCTCTCTCTCTCTCTCTCGTTTTTCCCTTTGAGCTGAGGTCTTGACTCTGTCACTCAGGCTTAAACTCCTAAACTCTTGAGTGATCCTCCTGCTTCAGCCTACCAAGTAGCTGGGACTTTAGGTGAGGACCACCAAAAACACACTGTTTTGGAGGAATGAAGACGTGCTTCACGTGCTTCACTCTTCCTCTTAATGAGGTGCATTCCCTTCATCCTTAAACTTATTCAAGTGAGTTGGCTTTAGTCTTTTGACTCATAATTGGCCAGAAGGTGCCTTCAGTCAGTAAATCTTGTAGTCTCGGTATGTAGGTAGTGTAGGAGCACAGTCCAGTTAGTCTGGCTTATGCTGACATGATTTTTTTTTTTAATACTGGAATATGAACCCAGTACTAAGTTACAACATCCCCAGTCATTTTTAATCATTTTAGTTTTTTGAGATGGGATCTTGCTATGTATCTCAGGCTGGCCTCCAACTCACAGCAATCCTCGCCTGCCTCGGCCTCCTGAGTGCTGGGATCACAGGCATGCGCTACCACCCTGGTTTAAAATTGTTTTGAAACCGGGCGTGGTGGCTCCCGCCTGTAATCCCAGCACTCTGGAGCAGGCAGAGGCAGGAGTATTGCTGAGTTCGAGGCTTGCCTGGGCTACATAGTGAGCTCAGGGCCAGCCTGACCTACAAAGCAAGACCCTGTCTAAAAAAAAAAAGAAAAGAAAAAACATCTCAGTTTGGAGGTTAAATGCAGCAAGCAGCTTCTCACATGATGGAACTCGGGTCAGTGGATCTGGTCAAATCACCTTTACCCTGGAATTGTGTTTGACCTGGAGGAAATTCTCTGGCTCTTTATCTACAAATTATGGCAGTAATGTCTGTCTTGGAAGTCACTGTAGTGAAAGACATGGCATGCAAAATGCTGGGAGCTGGGTGTGGGGGTGAACGTCTCTCTCCCTGTCACTCTGGGAAGCTGAGGCAGGAGAACTGCAAGTTGGAGCCTTGGGTGGGCGATTTAGGGACTTCACAAGACTCTATCTCAAAGGGGAGGGGGGTTTCGGATGTAGCAAAATGTCAGTGCTGTGGGTCCCATCCCCAAAACCAAGAGGGAAAATGCCAGGACCTCCATTGTGTTCATGTTCAAAGTGCTCAACTTTTTACACTGGGAAAAATCTGACACAGGAAAGGGGGGAGGGAGGGAGGGAGGGAGGGAGGGAGGGAGGGACAGACGGACAGCAATGAATAGAGCAAGCCTAAAGCAAGACTCAGAAAGTAAATTATACCCTTTTATTTTTTAACAGAATCTTGTTTTGTAGTTCAGGCTGGGTTTGAACTCACTATGTAGTTTAGGCTGGCCTCGAGCTCACGGTGATCCTCCTGCCTCAGCCTCAAGAGTGCTAGGATGACAGGCGTGAGCCGCCATGCCTGGCTCTATTCCCATTCTTTTTATTTTTATTTTTTTATTTTTTGCTTTTTTTGCGACAGGGTCTCGCGTTGTAGTTCAGGCTGGCCCTGAGCTCACTATGGGGCCCAGGCAAGCCACCGCGCTATTCCCATTCTTTAAAATGAGGTGTTCCAACCATGTGTGTTGGCACAGGCCTGTCATCCTAGCCTTTGGGAGGCTGAGGCAAGAGGATCACCATGAGCTCAAGGCCAGCCCAAACTACATAGTGAGTTCAAGGCCAGCCTCGACTACAGAGCCAGACCCTGTCCCCCTCCTGCCCACCCTGCCAAAAGCAGAAAAAGAAAAGAAACAGTGTTACCACTATGTCAGCAGTAGGCGTCTCTGACTGCCGGGCTGGGCCTGACCGGGGCCTCCGGGCTGGTGCAGCTCCTCCTGCCCAGGCCTGACTGCTTCACAGTCATCTCGCTCTCACAGGCTGAACTGCGCCTCCGAGCTCATTAATTTATTTGCTCTTTTCCAGTTGTTCTCTGCACCCTCCACAGTGGGTAACAGAATTCACAAAAATTCCAGGGGAGTCTAAGAGTAAAGGAGAAGAAAACCTCAGCACAAGCCCATCCCCCAGGTACTAACAACCTCCATGACTAATGTCACCAAAGCCGGGTGGGTGGGGCACCTGGAATCCCAGCACCCCGGGAGGCTGAGGCAGGAGCACCACAAGCCTAGGCAATTTAGCAAGACCTTTTCTGAAAATAAAGGCTGGGAAGGTAGGCTGTTTCAAAGTTGAATAAACAAAATAACATCTAATAATCACAGCATTATTGTGTCAGTATCATCCTAGCGCTTTATACAGATAAGTTACTTTTGTCTTCAGATGTACTGTTATCCCCACTTTACAGACGAGAAAACGAAGGCACGGAGAGGTAAGGTTTCAGCTGAGGTCAGCCATAGGGAGAGTCCTGGCATCTCCAGCCTGTGCCTGGCTGCGGGTTGAAGCAGAGCCCTGGAGCCTCGGGCCCAAAGAACCCAAGAACCTCCGCGGTACTGGGCTGACCACGGCCAAGGCTTCCTGCATTCCAGCCGGGCGGAGGCATGAATGACACGGAAGGGAAAGAAAGCATTTGTGAGGGTTTCAGCCTCGGCTCTGGCGGCACCTTCGCTGAGTCACTGGGGCGTCCGAGGAGGGCAGGGGGATGAGGGTCAGCCCCTCTGCTGGGCTGCCAGTCATCCTGGTAACGGGGAGCCCGGGGCCTCTGCACTGAGCCACTTCCCCAGCCCTTCCTGTTTTCATTGTTTTGATACGGAGTCTCTCCAAGTTGCTGTGTTGCCCAGACTGAGCTTGAACTCGCCATCCTCCTGACTCAGCCTCCCAGAGAGCCGACATTACACACGGACGGGCATCACCATGCCCTGTTCTGAAGACAGCAGGCTGACCAGGAGCAGCGCCGTTCCCTCATCCAAGCCTGCATTTCCTCCCAGAGAAAATGATATCCTTAGTGAGGGCTTGAATGAAAAGTTAGTAGATAAGTCATTCAACAAATATTTACTGAGCACAGCTCAAGGCTTTGTAGTCAGAAACTCCTGGGTTTGATTCCAGCCCTACCACTTAGCAGTCTGAGCGAGGGACTAAGCCTCTGTTTTGTGGTCTACAAAATGGGTTGATTCAGCCTGCAAGCCAGGGGGACACCGAGAGAGGCGAGGGTATGGGCACACAGAGGGCATCACAGAAGACAGAGGCGCCTGTGTGCCAGGGAATTGAGGGGCATTCTGACCTCTGGGATTCACAGTCCCTTGGGAGGGGAAATAGAGACGGAATGAATCAACATAGGGACTCCAGTTCCCAAGGCCACGGAGGACACAGAGGAAAACAGTCCAAGTTCCGAGCTAGGGCGGGACCCATCTCACAACCCTCGGCCAGACTTCTCTAAGAATTTTCAACCAATACAGAGCTGTTAAAATGCTGGCTCCCTGCCAGGTGTGGAGGTGCACCTATGTAATCAGAGCACTCAGGTGACTGAGGCAGGAGGATCTCTGAGAGCTGGAGGCCAGCCCGGACTCCATAATGAGACCCTATCTCAAAAAACAAATTCAGGGACCTCAGATTTAGCTCAGTGGTTCCAGAGCCTTCCTAGCAAACAAAGGTCCCTGGTTTGATCCCTGTAACCACATACAACAATACCGGGCGTGGTGACTCAAAAAAAAAAAAACCCCAAAAACAAAGCAAACAAACAAATGTAGATACCCATCCAACAGTTCTGATGGAGCCTGAGAGCCACATCTCTCTTTCGTTCTTTTTTTTAGAAAAAAAATTGGGGCCACTCAGATGAAGACCGGGCTGAGTCTTGGCTCCCAGCCCAGCTCCTCGGCGAAGGTGAGTCCTGACCCGACCACCCCTCTCCTCCCTACGACACAGCAGCTGTGCTGTGTCCCCCACAGAAAGTGCTAACGTTGACAGAGGTCAGCCCGGAAGTACCTGGTGAGGACACAGGCCCTGGGCTCTGAAAGCTGATGAGCCAAACTCACGTGCCTTCTCTGTCTGTCTGTCTGTCTGTCTGTCTGTCTCTATCTCTCTTGCATTTACTTAGAATAGTAAAAAAAAAAAAACCCTCCAAACATAAAAGAACATTAAATAATTGGGCATGCCGCACACCTGTAATCCTAGCACTCAGAGGAGGCTGAAGCAGGAGGAACACCACCAATTTGAGACCAGCCTGTGCTACACAGTGAGTTCAATGCCAGCCTGGACTACATACTGAGATGCTGCCTCAGGAACAAAAACAAAAAGCCAGGGCCTGGAACACAGATCGGTGGTGTTGTACCTGCCTGGCAAGAGCAAGGTCCCAAGTTCAATCCCCAGGACACACACACACACACACACACACACACACACACACAAAACAGAAGAAGAAGAAGAACATTAAATAAATTGTAATCTTAGAATACTATGTTGCGGTGTAACGTTACACTGTTACATTGTACCATATTGTCTAGACTCCCATAATACACACTGTGGTCAGACATGGTAGTGTGCACCTGTAATCCCAGCACAGGGAGGCTGAGGCAGGAAGATCAGAGTTCAAGGCAGGCCTGAGCTCCACAGTGAGTCCAAGGCCAGCCTAAACTATACAGAGACCCTGTCTCAAAACTAATTATAATATTGAGTATTATGATTGACTATTAAAAGCAACCATAGGTTTGGGGGTACAGCTCAGTGCTGTTGTGTACTTTGTGTGAAGCCGAGGAAGGAAGGGAGGGAGGGAGGGGGAGAGGGAGGGAAGGAAGGAAGGACAGCAGGCAGGTACCTGTGCACGCACATACACACGCGCAGTGAGGCCGCCGCTCCAAACGCCTGAGCTGGACCCGGTCTGGCTCCCAGCCCACCAGGTCCCAGTTGTGACCTTGATGTGTTCTCCGTATTGGAAACGACAATAATCATAAAAGCGCCCAGTGGCCAAGCCTGACCTCCCGGCTGGTCTCTGTGTGTGTTTCTCGTGCTGGGGTCAAACCTGCCACTGGTCCCTGCCATGGTGGGACGGAGCCCCGCTGCTCTGAGCCAGGCTCGGTCACTTTCTGACATTCCCACCTTCTCAGGGCATTCGTGAGGTCCTCTTCCCCCACTTTCCTATCTGTCCACAGCCTCTGTACCCACGGGGACTTAGCGGGCACGAGGGAAGTAACAGCTGTGTGTGGTGGTGCTAGGCCGTCATTCCAGCTCACAGGGGGCTGAGGCAGGAGGGTCGCCACAAACCTGGGGCCAAATTATGCTACACACTGAACTGCCTCAAAAAGAGGAATAGCGGGGGTTTCAGGGCTCATTTTAGTCTGGCGGGAAAAGAGCAGCCAGGACTCCCCAGTCAGCCCCGTGACGGTGTGTGCTGCCACAGCTCGAGGGGAAACTCACTGCTGGGGCACCGGGGTTCCTGACAGGGTCCCAAGTGCCCCTGTCCCACTCGGCGGCAGCCCTGGTCACAGACAGGCAGCCACCTGAGGAGAACCGCACGCCTCGGCGCCCAGCGTACTTCTTGCCCCAGTGAGCTCAGCACCGGGTCCATTTAACCCTGAGAAGGGGCTGGTATTTCTCTCAAGCCTAACTGTTAATTTTTCACAGTTCTTGGGCACCGAGACAATTAGGGTAATTCATATTATGGCCGTCATAATTCACGTGTCTGCGATGCTTAACCATTTTATTATGGTTAGTTTACATCTTACTTTTCAGAGACAAGTTTTTGCCCAGGCTGGGCTTAAACGTCTGAGCTCAAGTGACCCTCCCACCTCAGCCTCCTAGGCAGCTGCCGTTACGGGCACAGGCCATTTAGAAAATACTCTCCTCTCACCACTGATCTCATCTCCAGGGGACTCTGGCAGATGCCAGCTGCAGAGACTCAAGTGAAGCTACAAATACAGAACGGAATAAACACCACAGTGCGTAGAAAACCGAATTTGACAACTTACTCAAGAATAAACGAACAATGATTTCAAAAGACAGAAAAGCAAGGGACAGCCTGACCCAACCCAGGGAGGTGCC
>PVIC010007363.1:0-16278 GCA_004025085.1 Thryonomys swinderianus | reverse complement strand
GTCGGAGATTTAGCTCAGTGGTTCTGTCACCTGCCTAGCAAGCACAAGGTCCCTGGTTCGATCCGGTTACCATATACAATGATATGATCTTGGGCAGGGTAACTCAAATGCCCACCAGCAATCAGTACCACACCCCACAATGCCGGATTTGGTGGCTCACGCCTGTCATCCCAACACTCAGGAGGCAGAGGCAGGAGGATTGCTGAGTTCGAGGCTTACCTGGGCTACATAGTGAGCTCAGAGCCAGCCGGAACTACAAAGTGAGACCCTGTCTCAAAATAAAAAATTTCAGATTTTGGGTTTTTGGATTAGAGAAGCTCAACCTGTATCACTATTTTACATATAAGAAGATGGAGGTCCGGAGACTTAGCTCAGTGGTTCTGGCACCTGCCCAGCAAGCCCAAGGTTGATTCCTGGTAACCACATACAATACCGGGCATGGTGACTCACCCCCACCAGCAATCAGTACCACACACTACAATGCCAGGCACGGTGGCTCACACGTGTAATCCCAGCTCCAGGAGGCAGAGGCAGGAGGGTTGCAAGTTCCAGCCTAGGCTGGGCATTTTATTGACTTAGCAAGATTTTATCTAAAAAGAAAAAGGACTGAGATTCAGCTCACCGTGAGGGCCCTGGGTTCAATTCCCACTACTGCAAAAACACAAAACAAAAGAAAGAAACAGACAAAAAGCCTGTTTGTGTCTGTGAAGTATATCGGCCTCCAAGGTCCTTGGGGAGCAGCTGTCCCTGGGTCCCCTGTGCCACGCCCTCCAGGGCTCAGCCCACAGCGCCTCCTGTCACATGGGCTTCACAGTTTGCTTGTTCACTGCCAGAAGTGCACAGAGGGCCTGGTGGGTCCAGCCCTGTCTCCAAGGCCTCCGAAGCTCACTCACGTTCGCTGATGAGTCACTGGGGGCGGGGGGTCCAGCGACAGGCCCGAGACCAGAGAATCGAGAGGTGCTGAACTCAGCCCAATGAGTTATTCACTTTCCCCACAGCTCTGGTTCCCAGAAATGTACACTTCAGAGACCAGTGAAATTTCCCCCAAAATTTTGAAGGCCAAAAACTGAGGTTCTTGCCGAGTATGGTTACTAGAGAAAGAACCTCAAATCTCTGTTGTGCTTCATGAAGAGACTGCCTGAGCCCTGGCCCACAAGGAGGACTCAGCCAAGGGGAGCACTCCCAAGGCAGGAATTTTGCTCTCTAAAAACCAGCATGCCAGTTTGGTGGTGCACACCTGAGATCCCAGCATTCAGGAGGCCAAGGCTGGAGGATCTCCCTGACTTTGAGGCCAGACGGAGCTACACAGGGAGACCTTGTCTCAAAAAAAAAAAAGAAAAAGAAATACAAATACTAGGCCAGGGTGGTGACTCACACCTGTAATCCCAGCACTTGGGAGGCAGAGACAGGATTGCTGTGAGTTCGAGGCTTGCCTGGCTACATAGTATATGTGCTGCTGAAGCAAGCACTCGCCTGGCTACATAGTGAGCTCAGGGCCAGCCTGAACTACAAAACGAGACCCTTGTCTCAAAAAAAAAAAAAAAAAAGTAAGTGTTGGGTGAGGGTAGCTCAGTGGTAGAACACATGCTTAGCATGCACAAAATCCTAGGTTCTACTGGCCAAAATGAAAGTAAATTAAAAATCATCAGCAAGTCCCACACACTTGGAAATTTTTAAACATTCTTTCAACTAACTTTTAAGTCAAACAAGGAAATTCTGATGGAAAGTTTTTAAGAACTAGAATTCAATGATAATGAAAGTATCACATACGGAATCTTATACAATGGCTGGGAGCCAAGTACAGTAGTGCACGCCTATCATTGCAGGACTCCGGAGGCTGAGGCAGGAGGATCACCAGATTCAAGGACAGTCTGAGATACCAAGTGAAGCTTGTCTCAAAAAATACACACAAAGAGGGACCAGAGATTTAGCTCAGTGGTTCCAGCACCTGCCTGGTAAGCACAAGGTTCCTGGTTTGATCCCCAGTCACCACATACAGCAATACTGGGCGTGGTGGCTCACACCCACCAGCAATGTACCACACACCACAAAACCGGGCGTGGTTGCCGGGGCGTGGTGGCTCACGCCTGTCATCCCAGCACTCGGGAGGCAGAGACAGGAGGATTGCTGAGTTCCAGGTTTGCCTGGGCTCCATAGTGAGCTCCGGACCAGCCTGAACTACAAAGCAAGACCCTGTCTCAAAAAAAAAAAAAAGGGCGTGGTGTCTCATGCCTGTCACCCCAGCACTCAGGAGGCAGAGGCAGCAGGATTGCTGAGTTCAAGGCTGGCCTGGGCTACGTAGTGACTACAAAGCAAGACCCTGTCTCAAAAAAACAAAACAACAACAAAAAAAAAGCCATAAAATAAAAATAAACCCCTGAGATGTCTAACCTAAGACCCCGCTATTCTAATCCAATGGTAGGAAGCTAATGTTACAAAGGACTTGTATGGATGCTCTTCTCGCACGGTGACGGCTCCAACCCGAACTGACCCAAATCTGAGTCAGGAAGACGGGACAGTGCATGGTGCACACACATCCGCCCTCTAGAATTCTGGGACTTGTGACAACCGCCACCGTACACCCGCGTGCACGAGGGAGAGACGCTGGGAGGAAAGGAGACGGCCACGCTGCGCGGCTCCACGCAGCTGAGTTCCAACAAGTCGATTCCAAGCGCAGTTTCCCTGGAGACAAAGGGACAGCCGACCTGGAGCAGGGCGGGTCCAGCACAGCGGGAACCTCGTATGGACACAGACACAGATCAGTTTTTGTGTGGTGCTGGGGATGGAACCCACGACCTTCACACTGAGACACACCCAGCCCTTGTTAATTTCTATTTTATTTTACTTATTTATTTGAGACAGGGTCTCCCTAAGTCACTAAGTTGTCCGGGTTGGACAAGAACTTGCGATCCCCCTGCCTCAGCCTCCCAAGTGCTGGGATGGCAGGTGTGCGCCACCAGAACAAACGGAAAGGAAGCTGGCGTTTGTCAGACGGGACAGACAGCCCCGGGGCGGCCAGGACAAGGCCCCGTGGAGCCCTGGGCAGCGGCTTCTGGGTCCTGGGGAGGGCAGGTTCTATGGAAGGAGGAGGCGGAGCCCGGTTCGGCCACCACAGTGCCATGCTCGGGGAGGCGGCCGTGGGGCTCTGCATGGCTGGGAGGACGAGGCCTGGGCATTGCAGATCCCTGGGCACAAGGCAGCATTTGTGCAGCGCACGGTGAGGAAGGGACGCGCGCGTGCTGTGGAGCTGGAGGGCGGCCCACCCGCCCAGCAGTGGGCACCCGTTCAAAGCCTCCTGGGTTCTCTTTCTTCGAAATGTTGGCAACCGACTAACAGAAACACACACTGTTTCTTTAAAATGAAAAGAGGAGAAACAGTGCCAGCAGCAAGCAAAGGCCACTCGCAGGGACCTGACAGGGACAGCTGGGAGCACGGAGGCCCGGGCGGCAGTTGGCAGTGCCACACCAGGGCCGGTGGAGGGGAAGAGCGGCTGCTGTTTCCCTAGCTCTGCCAAGATCACTATCATGTCGACCCTGTTTGCAGTACGGAGAGTGAACTCAGAGCGTTGGCACTGAGCTCTATCTCCAGCCCTTTCTTTATTCTGAGTCAGAATTTTGTTAAGTCACTAAATTGCCCAGGCTGGACTTGAATGTGTAGCGATCCTTCTGCCTCAGCCTCCTGACTGCTGGAATTACAGGCCTGCACCACTATACCTGGATCCATCTTTTTTTTAAATTAACTAAAAGTAAATATTCTCCTTTGAGACAAAAATCCAACTGTTCAGAGGTACATACATGTATGCATGTTGGTGTGGTGTGTGCATATGTGTGTGTATGCGTGTGCCTGTGTGCAGCTACAGAATGACCCAACCCTCAGCTTCCCTCCTGTTCCCAGCTGTTCACAGTTCTGGGAGACAAGGTTGTTAAAAAATATAAGATCAGGGGGCCGGAGATTTAGCTCAGTGGTTCCAGTGCCTGCCTCGCAAGCGCAAGGTCCTGAGTTCGATACTGGTAACCACATAGAATGCTGGGCGTGGTGACTCACGCCCACCAGCCATCAATACCACATACCACAGTGCCAGGCGTGGTGGCTCACACCTGTCATCCCAGCACTCAGGAGGCAGAGACAGGAGGATTGCTGAGTTCGCGGCAGCTTGCCTGGGCTACATAGTGAGCTCAGGGCCAGCCTGAACTACAAAGCAAGACCCTGTCTCAAAAATATATATATATATATAAGATCAGGGCCAGAGATTTAGCTCTTTAGTGATTCCGGCTCCTGCCTAGCAAGCGCAATGTCCCTGGTTCGATCCCTGGTAACCACATACAATACTGGGCACGGTGACTCACGCCCAGCAGCAATCAGTATCACACACTACAGTGCCAGGGCATGGTGGCTCACACCTGTCATCCCAGCACTTGGGAGGCAGAGGCAGGAGGATCACTGAGTTCAAGGCTTGCCTAAGCTACATAGTGAGCTCAGGGCCAGCCGGACCTACAAAACAAGACCCTGTCTCAACAACAACAAAAAAACTGAAGTTTAAACAATGTTTTAAATTTTTTTTTAATTAAAAATACAACATTGTTGGGCATATTGGCACACACCTGTAGTCTCATAGTGCTGGAAGGCTGAGGCGGGAGGATCAAGCTTGAGCCCAGCCTGGGCAACTTAGTAACATAGCAAGACCCTGTCTCAAAATGAAAAGTAAAAAGGGGCTGAGAATGGAGCTTAGTGTGAAGAGCTAAGGTTTAATCCCCAGGACCAGAAACGAGGGAGAGGAAGAGAGAGAAACAATGAGACGGAGAGAGACAGGAAGGGAGGGAGGGAGGGAGGGAGGGAGGGAGGGAAGAAGGAAGAGGAACAGGAGGAAGAAGAGAGCTCGTCTTCCTGGAAGGCAGACCCAGGAGAGTCTCCTTCTGCCTTCTCCTAGGCCCGGCTCCTCCAGACCGAAGGACCCCAGGCTGCAGTGTGGGCTGTGCAGGGAGCTGGTGGCGACGGTGCCTCCTCCAGGACCCAGCCTCGCCTGTGACCTGCTCTCCTGCGAAGTGCCGGTTGGGCCTGCGGGTCACGGTCTTGGAGAAGCAGCACGGTGGTCCTGTTCTAGAGGAGGCAGTGGCGACCGGGGAACAAATCGGAAACACAAGCAATGGGATAACGCGGACCACCTCGGTCCGGAGTCACAGGCTTAGGCGCAGGACACAAGGCTCAGGGTCTCCTGGACCTCAAGGCTGCACAAGCAGCTCAGCGTGGAGAACTGATTCCCCCATCCACCTTCCACCTTCTACCTTCTCTCTCTCTTTTCTCCCCGTACTGGGTACCAGCCCAGTACCTTTGCTCTGAGCCACATGCCCAGCCCTCTTTACCTTTATTTTGAGACGGAGTCCCACTAAGTTGCTAAGTTGCCCAGACTGGACTGGAACTTGGGATGCTCCTGCCTCAGCCTCCCAGAGCACTGGGATTGCAGGTGTGGACCACGAAAGGCCAACACCACATACTCATCTTCCTGGGAGACAGGAGTCCGCCCCGAGCTCCTTCAGAATTCTTCTGCTTTGTGCCACAGAGGCAAAGTCACTGACCTGGGGAGCTGGAGACAGCCCCCCTCGCCACCCTGTGCCACCCAGGGCGAGAAAGATGGCAGTGGGAACCCAGGCCCCCCACTTTCCCTTAACCTCATCCCCTCCCTGAGGCAAGGGACAGAGGGGGAGGGGAGCCGCTGGAGGAAATGGGATGTGGCTTCCGCGGGCACAGAGGGAGGAGGCCACTGTCCTCATTTCACCCAGCTGCGAGGCACCTGTCCCCGCCGGGAGGGGCCCTGCTGCCCGCACCCCCACCTAACGGACAGGAAAACTTCAGGAGCTCAGGTGGCCGAGGCAGGGCGGGGACAGCTGGGCTCCGGGGGGAGCAACTGTCCGGGTCCCCAGCGCTCCGTGCGGTGGAACGGTGACCTTCAGCAGGGCTGAAGGTCAAGGACCTGTCTGTCCCCATGCCGTCCCAGCCCTGTCCCCTGCAGCTAGGAGAGACACCAGGGCCTGCGGCAGCGGAGAAGCCTGCAGCTTGAACCCTACAATATTCCTCAGCATTAACAGCTCCTCCTCTTCCTCTTCTAAGGGACTTTTTTTTTCATTTAATGATTTTGCAGCAAGGCGAGGCGGCGTCCCTCTAACCCTAGCACTTGGGCGGCTAAAGCAAGAGGATCACCACAAATTGAAGGCCCGCCTGGGCTATGTAGGGAGACCATGTCTCAAACAATACGTATTAAAAATATTGTTTGAGGTACTGGGGATTGAACTCAGGGTCTTTGCAGTGAACCGTATCCCCAGCCCTTTTTTATTTTTTAAAATTTAATTTTTTTTGACACCGGGGATTAAATTTAGGACCTTGTGCTTGCAAGGCAGGAGAGGCACCAACTAAATCCCCAGCTCTTTTTTTATTTTTTTGTTTTGAGACAGTTTTCACTAAGCTAATCGCCCAGGCTGGGTTCCAATTTGTAATCCCCCCGCCCCAGCCTCCTGAGTGCTGAGATTTCAGGGGTGTGCCACTATTCCCAGCACTACTAGATTCTGATTCTCCAAGTGTAGAGTAGGACCAGGACTGTGTGTTTTTGGCTCAACCACAGGATGGGTGGAAACCCGGGCCCCACGGCCCTACTTTGAGAAAGTCAGTGGGTAGAAGGTTCTCGAATCCACTGCTCTTGGGCCAGGGAGAAGCAGGGAGAGGAATCCTCCCATCACCCCCTCCCCAGAATGAGGTACCGAGGACAAACCCTGGAAGGACGTCATCAAGCCCTCCTCCTGGTCACTAAGGTAAACTGAGGCAGTGGGTCAACGGGCACTTAGCCCACTGACAAGAACGCTCAGGGTACTGAGGTCCTTCTTTAACGGTCAACAACTCAGAGTGAGGAGAGGACAAACCCACAATGTGTCACAGGTCCCGTGTGAGCAGTGAGTGGCAGAGAGCCGGATGGCACCAGGGACAAGCCGAGTGCGGGCAGACGGGGACCCACTGGCCTCGGGATGGCTGGCACAGGGGACCACACAGGACGGCAGAGGGTTGGACTGGAACACACGGTGGGGTGTGAGGAGTTAAACTGTGTCCCCAAAGCAGCCCTGAGACTCTCGGCCCTCAATGTATCTCGGCAGATACACCAGGCCCTGCGGAGCCAGAGGGTGGCTGGCCCAGTGACAGGGCCACTCAGCCACAGCCCTGGGGCCACAGCGCTGGGCAGAGGACAAGGGACAGGGAGGACTGGGCGGGGCGTGCTGGCCTGCTCACAGGTGCGGGCACTGAAGCTGCCCCGGGAAATAAACCCAGGCATTGGCTTGGGGATTTAGCTCAGTTGGCACCGCGTCTGGCTTGCAAACCCAAGGTCCTGAGTTCCACTCCTAGTCCTGAGAAAAAGAAAAAAGTTCTTTGCCTCCTCAGAAAATGTCAAAATGGCTGGAGATGTAGCTCAGTGGCACAGCACCTGCCTGGCAAGCAGGAGATCAAGAGCTCAGGCTCCCCGACAGTCAAAAAAAAAAAAAAGAAAAAAATGTCAAAAAATCTGTGGGCCGTGGTGGGGCAGGCCTGTGACCCCAGCACTTAGGAGGCCGAGGCAGCCTGAACCGCACAATGAGACCCTATCTCAAAAATAAATAAAAAAGCCAGGCGTGGTGGCTCACGCCTGTCATCCCAGCACTCCACTCGGGAGGCAGAGACAGGAGGACTGCTGAGTTCGAGGCTTACCTGGGCTACACAGTGAGCTCAGCGCTAGCCTGAACTACAAAGCGAGACCCTGCCTCAAATAAATAAATAAATAAATAAATAAATAAATAAATAAATAAATAAATAAATAAATAAATGAATGAATGAATGAATAAATAAATAAATAAATAAATAAATAAACCAAACTTGGAGCATGCTGCCAGTCAGGGCTAGTTTTTGCTTACTGTATGGCAGCCTATCACCAGAATGGCAAAACATTTTAATAAACCCTACCGATTAGACACAGGTGACACAGGCACTGCCTCTGTGTTAATGCCTTGGGGTTTATTTAAGACAGAATCCCATTATGTATTCTAGGCTGACCTTGAACTGGTGATTCTCCAGCCTCAGCCTCCCAAATGCCAGGATTATAGACATACATCACCAGCTCATTCAATATCTTTTTTTTTTTTTTTTTGCTTATGTGAACTCAGGACCTTTGCACTAAGCTACATCCCAGACCTTTTTCTTTTTTTTTTTCCTTTTGAGAAAGGGTCTCAGTATTTCACAGTTGCCCTGGTAGAGCTTGATTTTGAAATCCTCCTGCCTCAGTCTCACAGAGTACTGCAATTATAGGTGTTCAGGGCTACACAGCAAAACCTTCTTTCAAAAAGTCAGAGACTGGTAGGGAGGGGAGCCCCATCCTGTCCTGTGGCCCCTGCTGAAGTTTCTCCACCCCTTGAGATTTCTGGAGTACACATCTGGACACCAGTCGAGGTGAAGGAGTTCTGAGAACTTCAGGTTTCTGCAAGCCTGGATTCTGTGTACATACTTGGCGACTGTTGACTACAGAAATGTGGTTACTGTGGAATTATGTATAGTATGCGTTATTCGTACAAAGTCCTTTTTCTCATGTACAGTGTGAGAACAGGAAGATGCCCGTATCGTTTAATCTAGGCTCGTACCAGACTCGCTGTAGTCTCGGTGACACCCAAGACAAGTGCCTCAGGACCCTCCTCCCCACACGGCACCGAACCCAGGGAGCACTGAGCCAGGCCCTCAGACCTTTTTATATTTGAACCATTCAGGCTCTTGAACCCTCCTGCTTCAGCCTCCCAGGCAGCTGAGACCACAGGCCTGCAGGCCTGGCCAGCCAGACTCCCCTGAAGTCCTTCCCAAGACAGGAAAGATGCCCTCTCACAGCCCATCCTCAAACATCCCTCGGCCTTTCCCAAACAGAACTGTCTGCCTGGGCCTGGCCGCCTGTCCAGGGCCTGGCTCAGGGTGTCCCCCAGACTTGTGGGGTCTGGGACTGTCCTGAGGGTTGTCCAGGCTTCACGGAGCCTCAGAGGGTGAATGCAGTCTCATGAGAGATGCTGACCTTGAGGTCACACAGCCTGCACTGGAGCAAAGGCTTTGGAGACTCCATCATGGCGGACTGGGAAGGACTTCAACCACAGCTGTCCCTCAGGAACCATGACGACAGTAGGTGACACCACCGGACACCCGTCCTCTTGCCATGCCCAGGCCCAGCTCATATGTTTCAAAGTTGGTACAAGAAGAAATTATTTCTCTTATACTAAGAAATCTTGCAAGCTGAGCATGGCGGCACAGCTCTCTGGGAGACCGAGACAGGAGGATCACAAGTTCAAACCCAGCATGGGCAATTAGGGAGATGCCCTCTCAAAATAAAAAATGAAATTAAAAAAGGGCCGGGACGTAGCTCAGTGTGAAGGCCCTGGGTATAACTCGCAGTACCATGAAGAAGAGGAGGAGGGATTTCATGACTTCTAAGCAAGGGAGCTGAGACCATTGCGGGCTGAGGCTCTGCTGCGTGGCCCTGGTGTCCCAGGCAACTGCCCCCTGCACATCGCGGCCAGCCGGGGGGAGCATCAGGCGACAAAACAGGTGAAGGACCCTCGCACCGCCCGGAGTATGTGCAGTGCGAGGCAAACACGGCCTCCGCGGCCTGGACGTCACAGCGCATGCGCAACCCTGCAGCTCTGGCTGGGACCCTAGAGCTCGACCGGCCAGCAGGACGCCTTGGGCCAGGACACAGGCCCAGAGGTGCCACCCAGGGGCCTGGAGGTGCGGTGTCCTGGCAGGGTGTGTGGGCAGACGCAGGTAGCAAAGGGGTGAAGCTGTCCCCTTTTTGCCCACCCTCTCTGTAGGGCGCCCAGCCCTCCCTTTCCCTCTGGGTCCCTCCCCACCCCTCCCCGCTCCCACTCCGTGCCTAAGGTCCCTGTCTCAGATGTCACCTAATCAGGGTGCCACAGGCTCTAGGGCAGGGAGTGAGCACCCCTGGCACAGGGGCAGGGAGGCCCCTGATAAACAGCTGGAGCCCTGTTCACACAGCCTGTCACCTCCAAAGGAAAGGCAGCTGCAGACCCACTGGCCTGAACAGAGACACTGCTGGCACTGGCATCCTTCAAGGTCCAGCACATGCACATTCGGACCACCACAGTCTCCAAAGTGCTCCTGCACCAAGACCCACCCATCTCACCCACCACCACCATGCATTATGGGAAATGGTCACCGCTTAGGTGTTGGTCCTAGGGTCCCAGGCAGCCCAGGAGCTTCCGCCAGAAAGCAAACATCGTGTCTCAGGACCCAGTACAGAATTTAATAAAGCCAGGGATGGTGGCACACATCTGTAATCCCAGCACTTGGGAGGCTGAGGCAGGAGGATTACAATGAGTTGGAAATCTGCCTGGGCTACATACTGAGTTCAAAGCCAACCTGGACAATACTAGTGAGAACTCGTCTCAAACAAAACAAACCAAAGAGCCAGGAAATATCTGTAGAAATCATCCAATGATAAAGCTCTATGTGGATTACTACACAGGAATTAGAAATTCTGTATATTGACAGAAGAAAAGTAATTATCAAAGTATTATGTAGGGAGAGTACAAACCTTAGAATTTTTTCAAAATAATAGCATTTTATAATTCTGAGATGAAATGTTCACTGAGAAGCCACTTTCATTTCACTTGAGACATCTAAGGCTAATACCACTTTCCTCCAGTTTTATGTGCTGCAAAGTATGAAAAGGTGTCTCCTACTTCTCCGTGCCTCTCATTAGCACCGTTACATGTAAAAGTCTACAAACCGTTCTGACTAATCCTGCAACATTTCAGTCATGTTCTCAAGTGTGCAAATGAGATATTCTTGTGTTTTTAGGCAAATCATGACACATTTTCACACTTGCTACAAACTGCAGTCTATCATGGGCGAAACACCAAGAGTATGGACCCATCTTGGGAAACAGCAGACACTTTAATTTGCATAGCATAAAAAATTTCATTTACAAAAGTTATTGCCAGGCGTGGTGGCTCACACCGTAATCCCAGCACTTGGGAGGCAGAGACAGGAGGACTGCTGAGTTTGAGGCTTGCCTGGGCAACATAGTGAGCTCAGGGCTGGCTTGAACTTCAAAGTGAGACCTGGTCTCTCTCTCTCTCTCTCTCTCTCTCTCTCCTCTCTCTCTCTCTCTCACACACACACACACACACACACACAGATACAACACTGAGCATGGGAAATGATCCTATTTAGAGGGAAAATGAGTCAGGCACCATGGCCCACACCTACAACCCCAGAACTCAGGAGGCGGAGGCAGAAGAATCATTGTGAGATCAAGGCCAGCCTGGGGTACATAGCAAGACTCTGTCTCAAAACAAAAAAACCAAAAGAACTAAAAAAGATGTAAGACTAAAAGGAAATAACAAAAAGGAATCAGTGCTATCCTTTGGTGGTAAGAAGAAACTTTAACATGTTTTCTCTTTTTCCTTTACAGCCCAAATTTCCTAAATGAGAAGGTATTTAGGTTTTCTTTAACCTGAGGATAGAACACAGGACCTTGAGTTCGATAGGCTAGCTCTCTACCATTGAGCTATATCCCTACCTCCTGGCTTAATTCCTTCAAAAACAATGAGCATGGGCCAGAGATTTAGCTCAGTGGTTCTGGTGCCTGCCTACCAAGCACAGGTCCTGAGTTCGATCCCTGGTAACCACATATAACAATACGTGGTGAGATGGCTTACACTCACCAGCAGTCAGTACCACATACCATAGTGCTAGGTGTGATTGAGGTAGGAAGATTACTGAGTTCAAGACTTGCCTGGGCTACACAGTGAGCTCAGGGCCAGCCTGAACTACAAAGTGAGACCCTGTCTCAGAAAAAAAAGAGCATGCCAGGCATGGTGGTGGCTGCCTATAAACCTAGTACTTGGGAGGCTGAGGCAGGAGGATTGCAACAAGTTTGAAACCAGCCTGAGCTACATAGGGAAACCCTGTCTCAAGAAAAAAAACAAAGAAAAAAAACTAACAAAAAACAATGGCCATACCCCACACCACCTATATATATCCCAGCACTCAGGTGCCTGAGGCAGGAGTGCAAGCTAAGGAGACCTGTGCCTGCCACCCCTGCAGACCCTACCTGCTCACCCCAAAGACCACTTGGCTTCCCCCCCAGCCTCAGAAGGCCACAGCGCACAGGCCACACTCTGACACCTCACACCCCCCTACTCTCTCCCTCATGGCTATCTTTACTTTTTTTCTAGGTTTTGCCGATGGTACCGGGGATCGCAGCAGGGCCTTCTCACCGAGTTACATGCCCAGCCCTTCTTAAAACTTTTAGACAAACGGACCGGAGGGTTAGCTCAGTGGTTCCGGCGCCTGCCTCGCAAGCGCAGGGTCCTGAGTTCAATCCCCGGTAACCACATACAATGCTGGGCGTGGTGACTCACGCCCGCCGGCAATCAATACCACATACCACAGTGCCGGGCGTGGTGGCTCATGCCTGTCATCCCAGCACTCGGGAGGCAGTGACAGGAGGATTGCTGAGTTTGAGGCTTGCCTGGGCTACATAGTGAGCTCAGAGCCAGCCTGAACTACAAAGCGAGACCCTGTCTCAAAAAAAAAAAAAAAAACTTTTAGACCAAGTCTCTTGCATTGGCTCAGCTACCCAGAGTAGGCTGGAGTTTGTGATCCTCCTGCCTCAGCCTCCCAGAGTGCTGGGTCACATTCAAGCGCCATCATGCCGGCCGCCCACGGTCACCTTGGGAAGCAGTCCCGGGGATTCTAGTACATCTGGCCCAGACGCGACGGCCTTGGCCGCCTTCCTCTCCTCCCGCCCCGTCTTCCCCATCCGCACCTCGAGGACACCATCCACACCGCGGCCAAGGAAACCTCTCGGTACAGAGCAAAACGGTGCAGGGGAGGAGGAGACATAAGGGTGAGTGGAAATAAAACAAGCAATCGTGTCACCACTTCCTCCGGCCGCCACGGTTCTAACGGTGTGAACAGCACCGGGCGTCTGGCGCCCACCTGTGCACACGCACGCACCAAGAGCTATTTATTTACTTCCTCTGTGAGGGGTAAATAAAGACCGGGTCAAAACAGGCTCCCCTAAACCGCCAGGGTCTCCCCCAGGTGCTGGCGCGGCCCAAGGAGGTCACAGGTGGCCGCCTGCTCGTGCCGCTCCGACTCTTCACGCACGTGTGGCTCACGGGAGGCTCTGCTGCAGGGCGGGGCGGCCGGCTTCCCCCTCCCCACCCCACAGGGCCTCAGCAGTGGGGGGCCGGGCCCCCAGCTGGGCTGGGCAGGACCAGGACACGGGGCATCTCTAGGCAACAGGTGGGCAGACAGGTGGCGCTCAGGAGCCTGAGCATGTTAAACTTACTGAAACCCCAGGCCAATGTGGTACTGGTGAGGCCGGGCACGGTGGCCCATGCCTGTGGTCCCAGCACAGAGCCGGCTGAGGCAGGAAGATCTCTGTGAGTTCAAGGCCAGTCTGGGCTGCACGTCCGGCTGCTGCTGGAGCCCAGTCTGGAACACATGAGACCCTGTCTCTAAAGAAAAGAAATCCAGCCTCCGGATGCCCCACGCTCTGCTCTCCCGGAGCTGAGCTTTTACTTTTCACGACAGAGTCAGATTTTCCTCGAGGTGAAATCTGTGACCTCGCACAGGCCTAGGGGAGGGAGATGCCCTGTCTCCTTCTTAACCCTCACCGTCCTTGGGCATCTGCTACCCACAGCCCCAGGGCCCGGCTGTCCTCTGTCCCGGGAAGCGGGTAGCAGGGAAGGGGCAGTCTTCACTGTCTAAGGGCCTGGCGTCATCTTGCACAGAGAAAACTCTGACAACATCCCGGCCCTGTGCTTGGGCCTCATTTTAAACAGGTAAATCCCCGCGTGAGGCGGTACATAGTAGGGGCTCACTAAGCAGGGCTGCCACAGAGGGCAGCCTGGGATCTGGAGGGCGCAGCTAGGAGAGACCAGCAGGCTCCCCAGCGAGGGTCTGGGAGAGAGGCGGAACGGAGATGGGATAAGAGACGGCAGTCGCCAGCGGGAAGGGGACAGAGGGGGGTGGCATAGGACAGAGGTGGCATCTATCAGCCACCTGCAGACATGCCATACCTTTGCCGCATTCTGCCTCGTTATCCCCTGCACCACAGCGACCACAGCTGCTCGTGGTCAGCTCCTGTCCACCCTCCTCCTGTTTCCTGCCCGAGACAGCAGAAAGGGACCAGGAAGCAGCTGCCCAGCCCGGCGTCTCCTCCTGCCCGTGGCCGGCGCTGCCTGGGGGACAGGACAGAGGCCTGCAGCTGTGGAGGAGGGGCGTCACCCAGCGCAGCGTGCCCACTGGTCACCCTCAGGCGTGACACTGAGCCGTCCCCAAGCTCCAGGAGCCAGTGAGGCCCTGGCTGTGGGCACACATGCGGGGTCCAGCAAAGCTGCCAGTGGACTGTGTGGAGGCCGCCCCGCCACCACCGGGGACGCAGGACATCAGTGTGTTGGGGGGGAGGTCAAAGGAGTCACTGAAGTGCATGGACACAGGGCCACGCAGGGTGTCCGGGGGACAGCGCTGCTGGGGCTGGGGACGCCCTGGCACAGCCTGTGAGGCCCACGAGGCTCACTGCACAGAGGACGCTGGCCCAGGGCACCAGCAAGTGGGGTGGCAGCCTCAGCCGGTCCCCCCCCCCCCCGCCCTGTGGCTTAGACCCGAAGCCAGGCGAGGCCGATGGTGAGCACGGCCATGTCTGGGGCCTGCACAAGAAGTCCAGGAGGCAGGTGCCTCCACGGGGACTCAGACGACACACTCAGCACCTCTCTGACCCATGCTGTGCGCCCCGGAGCCAGGGCCACCCACAGCGGCCGGCCTGGTCCAGCACCACACCAACCCTGACCCCACCCTGCCTCAGCTTCCCAGACGGGTCTCACAGCCTGCTCTTCCCGGAGGGCCCTTCCGCAGCCCTTGTCCTGAGTTCTCACTCAGGCCAGACAGCTGGGGATGTCGGAGCCCAGAGCAGGCCAAGGGCGAGGCCCGGTGGCTGCCAGAGGCTGGGTGTGTGCTGCTGGGGCGGGCTGGGGGGAGCGTGGCCTCATCCCCACACAGCTGTTTCTGCGGATCTCCCCAGCAGCTGCTGCACTCTCCTTATCTTGGGGCTCAATCCGGACTCCACCCCTTTGCTGTTGCCGAGCTGGGGAGGCAGACAGGGCCTGCTTCCTGCCCAAGGGCCTTCGTCTCCTTGACCGCAGCTCAGAGGGTCCCGGGAGCCTCAAGATGAAAGGCCATAGGCACATGCCTGTCATCCCAGCACTAGGGAGGCTGAGGCAGGAGGATTGCCACGAGATTAAGGCCAGCTACCCCCTGTCTCAAATGCAAATAAAAGGTCCGCCACTTGAGACCAACTCTGCACCCCTCTGTGGGTGGCTGAGGTTTAACAGTGAGTCACGGCCCTCGTGCGACTCCCCTGCCCACCGTGGAGGCACCCTGAGTTGCTGAACCCAGGGCTGTGTGCGTACATCACAGTCCCCCAGTGCCGCAGAACCCGCAGTCGCTGCAGTGACCCCCTCGTCCCCAGGGCTCTGGCCTGGGCCCTGCTGTCCCCACTGCAACCAACTGATACCGCCGAAGTAGTAGCAGGGCTGGTTTTCGAAAGACTCAAAGAAAGATGTGTTCTGTTTTCCACGTTATTACAGACCTGGAACACTCCTAAGGGTGGGGAAACCGCCCTCACTTCTGCCCCCTAAATAATCACTGCTAACAATTCGGTAAATTTCCTTCCAATTTCCGGTAGGCACACGAACCAGGTAGCAGTCAACAGATTGGATGTATAGTTTTACATCCTGCTCTTTCCCTTAATGTTACCATAGCAGTAATTTTCACACTACCATGGATCTTTGCAGCTGAGATTTTTAAAGAGACAAGGGGCTTACCATGTGGCCCACTTGGCCTCAAGCTCCTTGGCTCCAGCAACCCTCCTGCTTCAGCCTCCTGAGGAGCTGGCAATACAGTGAAGTGCTATCATGTCCAGTGCCACTTTTTTCTTTTTAAAACTGACCTGAACCAAGGACTTTCGCACTAAACGGTGTCTCCAGCGCTTTTTTATTTCTACAAGGACTCTCCCTAAGTCGTAGGTTGCCCTGGCTGAGCTAAACTTTGCAATCCTCATCAAGCTCTTGTACATGGGGGGCTGAGAAAACAAGTAGCAGGAGGGGTCACATACAAGGGTAAATTCCCTATGATGAGTGTTACCATTAGGTACATCAAAAACAACACGTTTTGGGGCCGGAGATTTAGCTCAGTGGTTCCAGC
>PVIC010007362.1:0-51211 GCA_004025085.1 Thryonomys swinderianus | reverse complement strand
TCTTCCTAGACCCCAGAGAGCCCCAGGGAGCTGCCTGCTGGGCCGGCCAGGCCCCTGTCCCTTCACCAGCCTTTCCTGTCTGTCCGGCCCTTCCAGATCTGCACGCTCCCCAAGGGTGCTGGGGCTCCCCGTAACCTGTGCCCAGCCCTCTCCCTGCACCTTCACCCACAGCCTCCAGAAGGGCACCCCACACCCCATACTATCCCCCCAATCTCTGTCACCCTGGAGGGTTTTACTCCTAGAGGACTGCTTGGTCTAAAATGAATGGACATGAAATGTTTCTTTCAGTTTAATAGGAAAATTTGTATCTACTTTCAAGAAAATATAATATTTTTCTAATAAAAATTAAACACAGACTTAAATATATAAACTAGTTCTACTACCTCCTAAAGTTACCTCACATGCAGCCAGGGAATCAGTAGCCAGAGTCTGAATGGGTTGACTGGGTTGTGGCTGCCCCAGAGCTCACAGCCTGTGGGGCAGGAGCTTCGTCTGCCCAGGGCTCCGCGGCTCCACACGAACAGCTCTTCTTCCCTTTGGGCACAGCCTGGGGATCCCCTGGCAACCCTGGCCCTGGAGCGGGGCTCCTGCTCCTCAGACCCCCACTGTATACCGGACTATAAATGCAAAGAAGGAACGGGGGTGGGGACAGGATGTCCAGAGCTTTGAGAGAAGGAGAGAGACTGGAGAGAGGGGCCCTGGGAGTGGGAGGCCAAACTTGGAACCCAAGGCCGGCAGCCTGGGGAGATGCAGGGCCGGACACGTGAGCCAGGCCAGGGCAGCAGCCAGCGATCCAATGCAGGTCAGACATCTTTTAGAGAACACCATTTTTGCTAGAAGGAAGTGATCAGGTGAAACTTCCGGTGTCAGCACGGGGAGACGGCCTGCCAGCCCAGAGCGGTGAGGGCAAGCGGCTAACATTCCACGGTATTGTGCCAACGCCCATATGCCACTGGCCTCAATAAACTGCCAGGAGCCGGACCCTAGGAGGAAACGGGTGGCAGGGCCACGGGTCCCTCTGTCAGGGTGAGCACTCCTGAGAGTGTCTCCACTCGGGAGAGCCCGAGGCAGGACAGAAGCCCGAGACACGCACGCGGGGCCCTCGTGTGGAGGAGAGAGGCCGGTCCCGGAGCAACAGGTCTCCGCGCTGCGGGGAAGCCCCCAGGACCTTACTTGGAGAGAAGCCTTCACAGACGCGATCCAGTTAGAACGCAGCCGTAGACGGGTTCTCATCTGACACGACTGGACCCAGAGATGGACGGGCCTGGGGAGCCGACGGCTGCCCCACACCTGCAGGGGCCCCCACAGCCACCTTCCCAGGGGAGAGGCCAGGACACAGGCTCCCTCCGGCCCCCAGGAGGAACAGCGCTGCAGCCACGTGGATCTCAGACTTCCAGGCCCTTGAACTGACGCAATACTTTTCTGTGGTTTAATTCTACTGTTCACATGGTATTTTACTTCAGTGGCCATAACGGGGGAGAGAGAGAGAAACGAACATCTACAGGCAGCCTGAGCCCTTCCTGAAGAGCAAAAGGCCCAGGCCTACGCCTCAGCAGGAAGCAGGGAAACAGGCCTGGGCTCTAGGGAAGGCCGCCACTCCCAGGCGTGGTGGGGACACAACGCCGGGGTGGGGGCTGGGTTGCAGGGCGGTGGGGCCGAGGTGGGGCTGATGTCCTGATGACTCTACTGGTGATAAAAGCTCATACAGTGAGACAGAAACTCAGAAAAAACGTGTGGAAAGCCGGGTGGAACTTGCGGAGGCCTCAGTTTGGTGAGCAGGTTGGTGGCCAGGTCCTGGTGAACGGTAGAAAGACAGAGGCGGAAGGGAGTCTCTATGGTTACTGCACTTCCGCGAGATCTAAAATTATTTTGAGGCATCATGTTTAGGAAATGTGAGAAGTTTTAACAAGCAGATGGTGCTTCCACCACTCACCTTCCCCTCTGATCAGGTTCGGGATCGGTCCCAAGGGGGCTCCCACAGACCGAGCCCCGTCGGGCCCCCAAATGTGAGCAGTGGGGAGTCCTCCAGCGTGGGTCGCCCACGGGCAGGTCCTGGAGACCAGGAGGAGCAGGAAAAGGAACCGAGCTTCTTACCCACTTCGTGGCTCTTTGAGTGTTTGTTGCTTTTGTCAAGCGGAACCCAGGCAGAGAACAGGGCGAGTCTTTCTCCGCTGCACGGGCCCCGCTCAGCGCTCCGTTCACACACAGGCTCACGGAGGCCCTCGGCGGGGGCTGCTGTAGGGTGCGCTCCCTGGAACACCCCGTCTTCTCTCCGGCCGCCACTGGCCGTTCCAGCATCCTGGGCCTTCCTCAATGCAGGCCTTGTCCAGGAGGCGCACAAAGCTGCCTTTTCCCGGGGAGCGGAGAACGGGACGGAGGGCGGGAGCCGCAGCTGAGCTGGGGTGACTCCACCGCTCTGACTGGCCCCATTCTTCCGGGGCTCTGGCCAGGCCCACCAGGGAGCACCGGCTCGGACTCCTAAGGGGCC
This sequence comes from Thryonomys swinderianus, assembly GCA_004025085.1. NCBI lineage: Eukaryota > Metazoa > Chordata > Mammalia > Rodentia > Thryonomyidae > Thryonomys > Thryonomys swinderianus. The sequence goes on along the minus strand of PVIC010007362.1, from coordinate 48,723 downwards.
CCTCCCGGCCGCACAGAGTGCAAATAAATCTTGGAAAAGGAAATGGAAGAAAACAGCCCAGGAGAACAATGCTCGGAAGCGGCCCCGTGAATCCGAAACTCCTGAGCTGAAGCCTCGGGAGGAAAGGGCCACTGCGGGGGGCTGACTGGGGTACTAATGGAGGGTGGGGCGAGAGGAGCCCTGTGGGGAAGGCGAGGGGTCTATAGGTGGTTGACACATAAACCGAATGATAGGTGATGGGCAGGTGATAGAGGATGGATGGACAGACGGATGGACAGATACGCGGAGAGACAGAGCAAGGGAGAGACCCATCGTCTGAAAAGTTCTTGTGTTAGAACTTGGTCCCCAGCACCACTGCTGAGAGGGGAGAAGCTGGGGAGCACTCATATACCTGTGGCCTGCGGGGAGCGGCCTGCTGATGAAGTCGTGCCCTCTCTGACACACCTGAGCACCGTCGCCCCGTGACACCCTCTGCCGCACACTCGCAGCCCCTGAACCCCGGGGAGGGTCCGCTTTCCACACAAAGGCCAGGCCTCTACCCAGCCCCACCCCCTCTCAGGCTCCAAACCTGCAGCGGCCTCAGTGGCTCCGACACCCACTGCTCACCCCTCCCTGACTCCCCCGTGCTGCAGCTCTAGGGCCCACACTCGGGGCCTCTGCACTTGCTGGCCCTGGGCCTGGGGTGCTTTTCTCCGGGACATGCCAAGGCTCACTCCTCCCCTGTCCGGCCTCCGACCGCACTGAAGATCAGACAGACGTTCCCCCTCTGTCTTTCCTTACCACTCATCATCATCGCCCAGGGAGGCAGGACTCTGAGAGTCACAGACGCATCCACCGCTGTCCTGCCCCCCTCCTCGCACTGGACTCCCTGCTCACGAAGGCAGAGACTTCCCAGGCTGCCAGCAAGGTGACTTATCACTTTAACACAATATCTGACACAAACAATTTAAAGGAGGAGGGGTTAGTTTTGTTTCGTGGTCTCAGAGGTTTTAGCCCACAGTCAGCTGGATCTGTTGCTTTTGGAACAGCGGCGAGGCAGAAGCATCATGGCAAAGGGTGTGGCGGAGGAAAGCTCACCTCATGGCAGGCAGGAAGTAGCAAAATAGGCCAAAAGACCAGATAGGAAGAGACCAGGGACAAAACATAGTTGATATAGTCACTAAGGTCATGTCCCAGGGACCCTCCCTTCAGCCAGGCCCCACCTGAATGTACACCACCTCCAATAAGACCATCACATTGTAAGTCCACTGAGGAGTTACAGCTTGCAGGATCCACTTGCCTTCGAGAAGCCCCCGCTGAACACACAACACTTCTGGAGGCACTTCAGATCTAAACCTTAACAACCCCGTATTACCAGAACTAATGGCCTGCTCATACGAGGTGTCCAATCGGTACGTTTCACTATGTCTCCCTGTCACAAACTTTACGGGAGAAGTCAGGTTGAGTCCATGTTTTAAACCCTCCCCTGGGGTTATAAAGGCCACTCCTACCTCAGACCTTCTGTGTGGGAGGCCCTCTCAAGTCCAGTCCAGCTCTGGGGCCCCCACGTGGCCCGGCCTCCCTGGGTCTCAGTGACCCAGCAGAGCACAGAAATCCCTCACCCATCACAGCCAACCGGCGGGACAGTCACAGGCAGGGCCGGCACATCCTCCAGTCTCCACACTCACTGAAAGGTCCGCAGCTCCCAGCAGCCCCCAGTGAAGCCCTGCAGCGTGGGGACAGGGAGTAGCCCGGCACCGGGGGATGCCCACCTGATGGGGGAGCAGGCCGGGCTCAGGTGCAAAGAAGGGCTCAGCGAGTTCACAGGAGAGGCCAGAGGCAGTCGGGGAGACCAGCCTGTCCCCTCTCGCAGCAAAGAAATCCTGCTCATGATTGCTCTTAATTTAACATCAGCTTTGGTCGAGGGCCATGAATAGAATTCTAAATATAGCGCAGAGCAGAATTAAGTGGGATCTTCTAGTTTCTACAAGCAACTCACGAAGAGCACATCAAAAGGGGCTAAGGATCAGTGACTGCCCCAGGTGACCATGCCGGGCATCTACCCACCAGGCCAGCCCTTCGCAGGCATGGCTCCCATTCACAGCTCCAAACCAACCACAGGGCGACCCACAGGGCCTCTGCCAGGCAGTAAATCAGGGACCTTGCCCGGGGCAGCTCAGGCCTTCAAGGATAAGGGTGCATCAGGTGCGAGGTTAGGAGATGCACACCCGACAAGGAGCACAAGCGGGAACTACTCCACAGCAGAGGACCCGAGAGGATAGGACTGAAGCAGACATTCACCTTTGAAGGACACGCTGCGAAGCGTGACAAGGTCGTCAAGGGCAGGCAAGTCTGGGAAAGCTGCCAAGGGGACCGTCAGGACCCTGGAGGAGACCCTGGGACGGAAAAGGCTCAGAGGGAAACAGGAATCTGTGCACAGCGTGGGCAGCAGCTTATAATACCGCAGCGCTCGCCTTGCAGGGACAACCACACCCCGGTCACGAGAGATGCTCACAACAGGTGTGGGATGCGGCATCTAGGGGGCCCTCGCCTCTCTTTATAGGGTTTCTGTAAAATCAAAACTATTTAAAATTGCTTTTTAAAAATGCATGTCTCTTTTGCACTGGGTCGAGTGAGGGGCTCCTAGGTCAACTCCAGTACCAGGGACTCATGACCCTTTGTGGGCACGGGTCTGCCAGGGGCTCCGTAAGACAGAGGTGACCCCATGAGACGTCCTTCGCGTACCACCACGGAAAGTGACCCTGAGAGCAGAGCGGGCAGGGAGGCGGGAGGCTGCAGACACATCTGTCTACAGAACACTGGGCCCCTACATGGTGGAACTCGCTGGAAGCTCTGAGGAACTTGCTAGAAACACAGGTTTCCACTTTTGCGGTGGGTACAGCTGCTGAAGGTCCTTCAGGTGGGCCCAGGGGTACAGCACTTGGTGAGGTAGGCAGGGCTTTGGGGTCCATCCCCAGGACAGCAAAATAGGTAAATAAGTAAATAAGAATACGTTTCCTCCAGGCAAAGCCCCTGCATACAGAGCTTGAGACTTTAACTTGGAGTTTGGCCCAATTTAACAAAGACCTCGGTACAGAAGCCGGCAGGAGGTGGCTCCCAGGGCCCAAAGTGAAGCAGGCAGCCGGGACGGGCAGTGCTCTTAGGCTGGAGGTTTACTCTGAAGGATTCTGTGGGTCAAAGTCCCCAACCTCACCAGGGAAGCATGAATCAGTTCCACCCACCACGCACGCCCAGGGGAAGGAGCCACCTCTGGCTGCCCGTCCATTCCCGTCACGCGGGGGTGAAACGGTACCAGTGAGTGCGGGAGGCGTGGCGAGTACAGAGAGCAGAACCGGCCCGCACAGGCAGGCCACGGCGAGCCCTGCGACATTCCACGGTCAGATGTGCCGTGGACTGGACTCAGCCGCCAGAGGCGCTCCGCCTGAGAGCAGGGAGAGCATCCCGAGGCCGGAGACTGGCTGAGGGACGGGAGACAGTTCCCCAGGTGTCAATGAGCTCGTTTGGTGCCGGGTAAGACTGCATCAGTTACCTGCTGCTGTGTAACAAGCTGGCCCGTGAGGCAGAGATCCAAGATGATGACGACTTTATTCCTCACACGCTGTGGGCTCATCTGTTCCCCAGGGGTGAGCTGGGCTCGCTCAGGACTGAAAAGACCGCGGGCGGCCCTAGCGTGTGCTGGCCGGGCCCCTGGGTTCCCCTCCAGCGGGAGCCAGAGCACTTCACAGGTGCCCGGGAGCCCGGGCAGGGTTAAAGGTCGGAGCCCAGAAGAAGGCGGAGCCCCGGTCCCTGTGTCAGTGCCGTTTATTTCGCCCATGGCCGAGGCCCCCGCTTGTGCAGCTTCCTCTGTGTCATCAGGCGGCTCATCTGTCACCCCCCAGGTCTGCGCCTCCTGCCCCCAGCACGCACCCCTGTCCGCCTGGAGCCAGCTCCAGCCCACACCCCCAGGGCAGCCTCCGTGCGGCCTCGGCTTGCTGTCCCCCACACTCCTCAGGGGTCTGCCACCCCCTCCTCCCAGTGCTGCCAGCGCAGCAGGTGACCCTCCCGGTGCAGGGCCGCCCCACCCCCCGGCTACTCCCCACTGCCCCAAGGACACGGAGCGAGCCCTGAACGTGGCCTCGCTGCCCTGTCCTCCAGCAGCCTGGCCGTGCCAAACCACAGTGTCCCCCCTACCACTGGGCACCACGCCAGCTGTCCCTGCCCTGAGCGGTCTGTGCCGCCTTCATCTGCCCGCCGCCACCTGCCTTCCGCACCTCCGGTCTGACTCCCCAGAGAGCCGAACAGGAAGAAAAAGCGACGCTGTGTGATGCGCAGGAGTGTTCGGGAGGCGTGTCCAGGAGACCCCGGGCGCCCCGTAAAGTCAGCCCACGGTGGGGACTCCTGCTCATGCCACGGGCCTGACACCAAGCCTCCAGCAGCACGTGGGCGTGGGCTCTGGCCGCTCCCGTTTCGCCAATGAGAAGCTCCAAGCCCAGCGAGGAGAAGCAGGTGGCCGGCAGTGCGGGGCAGCCAGGGCCAACTGGGCTCCCCGAGCGCCTCGCCCACTGCACCTTCTGAGCTGCCTGATTCTGCCCCTCTGGATGGCACGCTTCCCTGCTCGGCCTGCGCCCGGGGCTGTGGCACGGGAGCCATGGTGCCAGTGCCTGCTGGAGACGGGGTCCCAGACAAAAAGGCGGCGAGATTAGAATCCACGCAGAAGCCCCCACGCAGCAACGGGGTGACCTCATGCCTGCGTGTCTCCACATGGAATACCTCCAGGGCCCCTGGCAGCTGTCCTCAAAGGGGGCCACATGTCCCCTGGGCCCAGGCTGCAGACACTGTGAGCACCTTCCCCCTAGCTCGGGCCACGGCTCCCTTCACCCTGGAGGGGCTTCCCGAGGGAGGCAGAAGGGAGCCCAGGGCTGCCAGTGTCCGGGGACAGTGCAGGGAGCCTCACTGCCAGGAGCGGGCCTTGGGCACAGTCCTCTTGTGCACCAAGAGGAGGGTGCCATCCAGCTTTCGCCCCTGGAGGGAACTAAGGCAGACCCCACACCAGGACCCGCGCAGGACCAGAGTACACAGCTGGTGGGCATGGGGACTGCGTGGCTCCAGGGTAAGGGCTGTGGCTGGCACACTCCGCCGTCCCCGGGACAGCGTTGCTTCCTCGACAAGGACTGCACGGACTGAGCCCGCTGCACCGCCCGCTCCCCTCAGGATGCTGGCCTGCACCTTCCATTGGCCCAGGAGCCTCGGGGCACCGCACACGGGGTTTCCTGGGTGGGCCCTGCCGCCAGAGGCCATCCGTCCCTCCCCTGCCTCGGTGGACAGAAGTGAGAGCAGGTGCACTCGGCACAACACCGGGCCTCGGCAGCTCTGGGGCCATGTGAGCTGCTCTGCCGCACACCACGTGTCCAGCCGGAGAGGAGGCGACGGCTGCAGGCCAGGAGCTGCACGGGCTGCTGTCCAGGGTCCGGAGACGGCGTCCACCTCTCCTCTCCCCCGCCCTTCTACTCCCTGCCTGCCCTTCCCTCTCGTCCCGTCCTCTCCTCCCTCCTCTCTCTCTTCTCCTGGATCCCCCTCTCTCCTCACTGTGAGAAGAGACAGCCAATGTGAGCAGGGACAGCCCTGAACCCACCGTAGACATTTAAGGGTCAGCTCTAGCCCCCGTCTCTCAGGCCGTCACCTTCACTGCCCTTTTGCTTTCCCGTGTTCTCCTTTGTTTGAGATGGGGTTTCACCACGTACGTAGCTCACATTGGCCTTGGACTCACTATACATAGCCCCGACTGGCTTGAACTCATGGCGATCCTCCTGCCGCAGCCTCCAGAGTGCTAGGATTACAGGCAGGCACCATCACACTGGCTTCTTACAGCCTTTTTACTTATTTTTGTCAGCAGTCACTGGGAGGAGGAGCCTAGCGTGTGTGGGCCGCCTCTCTTGCAGCTCTGCACAGCCCCAAAGGCACCTCGGTAAATTCTGCACCCCTGACGCCTGACACCCGACCCAAGCCGGGGACCTGATCCTGGATGCCTCGCGGTGCCAAAAAGCCAGGACAGTGCCTGAAAACGACTGTGAGGTGCCAAAGGTACAGAGCCAAGCTGACGGGGTCCAGTGGCGACTCCGGGAGAGGACGAGCAATGAATCAGTGAGCCAAGGACCCGAACCCAAGGGCGCCCAGAGCCGACAGGAGGGATTAATACACCAGGGAAGGGGAAGCCTCCTTTCAGGGGACTCCGGGGCCTGGATGTGAAGGCAGGACAGACGCCGCTTTCAGCCCACAGAGACAGAACGACCCTGGGCAGGATGAGGCAGCAGGTGTCACGGCCCCGCCCCGTGGAACACTGACCAATCACAAGGAGGACACCTCGCGGGATGACCGCAGCCCGCTTCCCCAGGAAAGCGGCAGACATCGAAAGTCTCTGATGACACGGGGAGGACTCGGGTCTCCTGTGGGTTCCTGCCCAAAAGGTACAAGCTGAACCGGATGGGAGGAAACACCAGCCAGTCTCCAGCACACCAAGAGCACCCTGCAGCAGTGTGAGGCCCTGAAAGCCTGGACCCTCGGCGGCGAGGCAGCAACGGGCCATGTGCGAATCTGGGCAGAATCGATTCTGGCCCAGAAAAGGGCTATACTACTGAGAAATATATATGACCTTCCCCTCTGTTTCCCGGCAGACAACTCCTGGCTTCCTGGAATCCCTGGTGAGGTGTCTTTTGGATGCTGATGAGCTGATGGGGCCTGGAAACCACGAGGCAAGTTGACAATGAGGTTGTCACAGCAAACGCCGAGCAGGAGGGGGGAGGGGAGAGAGGATAAAGAGTGAGCTGATCACCAGTGGCCATTGATGGGCCGAATCACACGTGTGTCGTGCAACCTCCCTCCCACGGAGCCCGGTCAGGAGCCAGTAGCCCCACGGAGGGCCAGACAGCGGTGCGTCCCTTCCCACTCCTGCCCCTCTGTGTCTTTTCACCCGGGTCTTTTGCAGTATCCTCTATACTAAACCACCCACCATTATGCCCAGTCCTGACCCAATCTAGCAAATGCACAGAGCACATGAGAAGGCTGTGGGGCCCGACTTGGAGCTGGTGGGTCAGAGGCACGGGTGAGACATATCGGGGCTTAGGGCGGAGGTGGGGCTGGGGACACAGCCCCCATCATGCAATCAGATGCGACCTGCATTCGAGGGGTCAAGAATAAGCTGAACTGGAGGACGCCAGTTGGTGTCCACTGCAGCGCGGGCTGCTGACAGTCGGTGGGCGGAACCTTCCACACCCTGAGAGACCATGCCGCCTTCGGCGCACCCGGAGCCTGTGCACAGCGGACACCACCGCAGCCACCCTACCAACAGGCCCAGCTACCTGCTGCACAGGGATGGAGCAATGCATCTGCCCTCAGCATGTGCCCTATGCCCGCAGCATGCCTGGCACTGTGCGGGCAGAGCGTGGGAGGGGGACCTGCTGTGCCATGCTGCACGGCATCCTCGCCCATCCTTTGTCAGCCTCTTTTCTCTACCTGGCTGTCAACTGTGGAAGAAGTTACTGAACTCCCCTAGCACCGGCAGCTGGGATGTCACCCCACAAACGTTAGCCGAGCGCTCGGCGCCAGAAGGACCCGTCTCCACAGCCCCTGCAAAGGGCTCACCAGGCAAGACACAGCCAGCACTACCTCAGGGCAGGAAAAGCGAGAGAACAGGAAAAAAGACACATGGCTGGAGCCAATGTCCTCCTCTAAGAGAACAGCTGCTCTATGCTGACACCCTCCCGGAATTAACTGTTACTGGTTAGTTTTTAAAAGCCACACAGAGACCAAAGACCAACCAACTTGGCCTTAATTTTAACAAGGCATGCAAGCGCCGAGCTGCGCTCTGAGGCCCTGCCCTCTTGCCCCATCATCGGGGGTTCAGGAATTTGCAGTAGAGAAACACCATGTAACCTGAAGCCATGATGAGCTCTGGTTGCTTGGTTTGTTTGGGGTATGTCGGTGCCATCACCCCAGGTCCAGCCAGCGCTTCCGCTTTCGGAGCTTGTCTACCCAAGGGCTGAGGACAGAGGTAGAGACAGCACAGGTCCTGACAGGAAGGATGCAAATCTGCTCCCTAGAAGGTGAGAAAGAGCTGGGGAAATATTAGAGAAAAACAGTCGCCTTAAAACGCCAACACCATTTGAAATAATGATCCCGAGGAAAAGACAAGTCACATTAGGCTCTCGGGGGGACAGAGGGGTACAGCTCCCTCTGCGACCTCCAGGGAACCTGCCCAAGTGGAAGGAACCAGGCACAGCTCACAGCTGGAGCCTTGGCCAATGTTATTAAATTTCCCCAAGGAAGCACATAACATAAATTATAAATTCTAAGACCTTGTACTTCATATTAAAGCAGAGGCCCCTGTTCACAGAGATTATGGACGAAGAAGGAAGCCATGCAAAGGGCACAGAGCTCCGCTGGCCCAGTCGCCTCTGGCCACGCTCCTTCCCGAGCCCAGAGCTAAGTCCGCGGAGGAGTCCAGGGCCTGCGTGGTCGGCTCAGCCACTCACAGCCTTGAGCCGCTACCAGCTGTGACTCAGCCTTTGACCTTGGGTCTGGGATGCAACCTTGGCATTCGGGCGCCCTCAATCCCAGCTCCCCTCCAGGAAAACGAAAAGCAGGGCCTTGAGGGAGGAGCCCCTCGTGCAGCCTAGTGACCCCGTAGACTCAGTCCCACGCTTAAGGCACAGTTTACTCTGGCCTGGAGACCTCAGGCTGGAGAGAAATGTCCCTCAGCGTCCCAAGGCCCTGCAGGAACTCCCTGCTGACGCCCACTGTATTCATACGTGGGACCTTCTGCGAGCTCCCCGAGGAAGTTTCACCAAAAGACAGAAGATGACTAATGCTCCCTCATGGCAACTGGAATCTTCCTGGGTTCCAAGTACTGTGACAGACACTTCACAGAGTTTATCTCATCCACTCATCGCAACTGCCCTTCTAGGTCACGGTGATAATGTCAAAGCCACACAGCGAACTCAGCAGGTGGGCAGGGCACCCAAGACCCCATCCTTGTCCCCGGTGCTCAAGATGTGGTCTGAGGGCCTCCCGATGCCAAGGTCCCATCACATCACAGACGCTCGGAGATTCTGAGATGGGCCTGACTGCAGGAGCCCAAGGGAGAAGTAAGCCCGCCCTTCCTGCGTCTATCTGCGACTCCTGCAGGAGCCAAGGTGTCTGCCGAGACCTAAAGGCCCACACATGCCACCATAGGGTGGCCATTCCCGGCCGAGTGGCAGACACAAGAAGGACGAAGACCGGAAGATGGCCTGGACTCGCGGCCCGCCAGTCCCTGCCCTGAGCAGTGGACTCATGGTGCTGTAGGCCACTGAGGGCACAGGGTTCCTGCAGGAGCCTGCGACACTCAGCCGAGAACAAAACGGACGGTTGTGTCACTGAGGTGCGGACTGGAGGCCTGAGGCACATCCAGTATGCCCTGACTTACAAATGAGTTCTGTTCCGGGAGAATCGTTGGTAAGTTAGATTCATTCATAATCTGACAGTCTTACACGGTACACCTGTGAGGGTTCCCGGTGGGAACGCTGGTAATCAGGGACTTAGGTACGGCTTAGGTTTTCATTTGTCTGGCCTGCAGAAGCCCCAGCCAGGCCCTACACCAACGCCCTGCATGCAGCTTGGCCTGCCGGCTCTCTCCCCTGACGGGAAATCGTGAGGAAGGGCCATGAGGCCAGCTGACAGTTTGCAACCACAGCTCCCATCTCACCAAAAACCAAGACGACTCTGCCGGGCGTGGTGGCTCACGCCTGTCATCCCAGCACTCGGGAGGCAGAGGCAGGAGGATTGCTGAGTTGGAGGTTTGCCTGGGCACCATAGTGAGCTCAGGGCCAGCCTGAACTACAACGCGAGACCCTGTCTCAAAAAGCAAAAAAAAAAAAAGAATAAGGGAACCCAAGTCACAATTACCATGTAGTCTATTAGTAAGGGCACTGAGATAGATGGTTACTGTTAAAACACCTTGCATTTAAAACAACTGCATTTAAAAAAAAAAAAAGCGTAACAAATGTGTTTGCCAAGTCAGATAGACATAACGCCTGTCTTCTCCTCAGTTCCCGGCAGATTCATTCCGGAGCTGCCAACTAATGAACGGCAACGTCTACTGACGCTGTGCCCACTAGACAAGGTGGGCCACCACTACCCATCCAAATGATGCCCTCTCACAAGCAGGAGCACCAGCCCCAGCGCACTAAGGATGAGACCCTCAACAGCTCCCCCGCTGGCAGCTGAGTCTCTGCCACCACCTCGGGGGTTCTCAGCGGACAAACCTGTCAGTGGCCCTTCTAGGCAAAGCCCCTGGGACGGGGACGGGGACACCTGCCTCTCCGCTTCCGTGACTCCGGATGTGGATCTCCAGCACGGGGCAGCTGCGAATGACGTGGCCCAGTCCATCCTCCGGGCCCACCGTCACATCTGCAGTCTGCTGCCCCTGGAAGTGCCCGTGTGGCACAGGCTGGGGTGGGGCCCCAGCACGTCACTCGGCCCCTCCTCTCTGACCCCATCTCAGGGGTGTGGGGCGCGATCCGTGGAAAGGGTGATGCAGCTCCTGTGATACGAGAGCTGACGCCAGGCGCGTCTTCATTCTAGTCACTGACCACTCTGCAGACTGTCAACTCGACCAGGGACAATGACCTCATCTGTCCTGTGCCCTGGGTAAATGTCATTAAGTGCCATTTGGACGGACATAATGTTTAGACTTGGATTATGTGTCTTAGTTCAACCTTTCATTTCTGAGCAGTGTCACGAAACACAACAATGACTTCAGCCTCCCCTGAGGTTTCTTCAATCTGAGGTTTTGAGCACAGCTGCAGGCTACTGGCCACTCTGAGGGGCTCCTCTGGTCATGTGGCACCTTTTGTTGTAAGTTGACTCGGAAGAGACGGCAGCTGACCACGCGATAGCCAGGCTCGCGTCCCCCTTCCTTTGCCGCTCTTGTTAGAAGCAGCAACGCACCAGTCTATGAACAAAAGCTACAGTCCCACCCCCCTCGCGAGTGGGAGTGGCCATTTGATGCCCCCCAGCCAAGCATGTGTCGCTGGTCATCACGAGCTCGGGCTCCAGGACAGCCCGCCGGCTATGGGCACCCGTGCCACCCCTGCCCCCTCCTATGCACACAGCACTCTGGTGGGTGGTGATGCTGTGAGCAGCAGCATTACAACCAGGGCTCAGCAAGAACAGCCCAAAGCTACCACCTGAGATGGGAACCCACTGGGCTCTCTGCACTTGTCGGGAAGAAAATTCTCAATCTCATTTAAGCAGCGTTGGGTGGGTTTTACTATTACACGGAGTCAGACCAACCCCTGACTGAGAACTTGCCAAGGCGGATTTTCAGCACATCTCCTGAAACAGAGGAACCGAGCCACCCTGGCCCAGCAGCCCGCAGCAACAAAATCTACCCAGCGGGGCAGCTCCCTGACTCCCCCACTGCGAAACTTCAACCCCGCAGACAACGCAGTCAGGAAGCCCCACGCAAAAGGTTCTCTTGAACACACACAAGAGCCCACTTCTCAGGTCAGTAAGGAGGTTCACTCTTCTGCTGTCTGTGAGTGTGTGGACCTCATCTGCACACCATTCCCTTGAGCCTTCCACCCACCCATCAGTGGGGAGCTAGGTCAGTTGTGGCAAATCTATGGCACACATGCCACCACAGGCTGTTTGTGACCCCTGAAATCTCTAAAAGGTCCCCCATCGCTGACACTCAGCTCAGGGGCCCAGCACATGCCCCTGCACACGCTCCTGTCCACCTCACTGGTTCTGAGTTTAAACACCTTTCCAGCCTCTTTGAAGAAGTAGCTTCTCAGAGAGTCACAATCTATGTGGAAAGAAAACAAAGTCGTCAAAGCAAAACAACCTAAAAATCATCCAAATCTCGCTACAGGACAAACAATGTGCTATCCTGTAACTGTCAGCGAAAGGGAAAGAGTCGGGCAGAGGGAGCTGGGAGAACCCAGCCAGGCTTTGGGAGGCAGAAACGGGTAAAAGGCGGGGCGGGGATGGCCCAAGCACAGGGCAGGACTGGGAAAGGGCGGTCAGTGGCTGGGACTGTTGAGTCAGCTGTCCACAGAGCAGGTGGCACGTCCCGCCAGCTAGGCCAGATCTGAACAGGGGCCCAGGTCCTCCCTCTCCTGCTCACTAACACTGACAAGACCGACCCTATATCCACCACTGCACTGAGGGGCACGATCCCCAGTGCTCGGCAGACGTAGGCAGAGGTGGACCGGGCAGGGGATGGACTCCGCTGGACGTACCACTAGGTCCACACCCTCCCCAGATTTACCAGCCAAAGAGGAAATTATCTCAAGGGGATTAGAGAACGTATGAGGAGCCAACTGTCTCCTCACAGCCGCCATCTCAAAATTTACTCCTTACTATCCTCCCACCCACCTCAGACGTAAGGACTGTGACTATCGCCTTCTTTCATTTGCACAGAAGTTGAGGCGGAGAGGGCTGAAGCAACTTCTCCAAGCCCACTCTGCGCACAGCAGAGCCAGGACTTAAATTCATCCACCCGACTCCCGGCAAAGGATCTCTCTGCCCTTCATTTTTCTCTTGGCCAAGGGGACCCATCCAGCAAGGGCCAGACGTGTTATATTTCAAACTCTCTGGAAAAACTCACCTACTTCAGATAAGTCTTGTGTGGGTAAGAAATCCTCTGCTGTAGGGGGTACCCCTCCAGAGAGTGGGGTGATCAGACCAAGAGCGCTCTCCAGCAGAGGAGCTATGAGACATCCCCTAAGCCCTGGTACATCCACCCAGGCCACGAGCTTTCACTGGAAAACCACCAGGTTTCAGTGCAGGCAGAGCGAGTGACAGCCCAGAAGCAAGCAGACAGGCCCTGCCCGCGGGGAGCTTCCAACAGAGCTGTGGGCAAGAGCAGAATGTTCTAGAGCTGCACATATCTACCCAATATGGCAGCCACAGCCCCCTGTGACTGTTAAGTCCTGGAAAAGTGGCTGAAACTAGAACTTTAAATGTAACTTTTTGCATTGTGGTTCAAACTGCCACGTGTCACTAAGGACAACTATACCGAGCCGCCATGCTCGTGTCTGTCAAAGGAATCCAGCTCAAGAGAGACAGGAAAGGTGCAGATATGGGGCTGCTCAGGTGGGCAGGGAAAGCCCTTGGCTCCGACTCTGTGACCCTCCCAATGGGCGGAGCTGAAGAGCCGCCTGGAGTGAGTTCCGGGAGGGTGTCCCCACCTGCAAAGCCCAATGCAAGGGGGACAAGGGCCAAACTCTCAAGTGCATCCAATCTTTCTCCGTGCAGACATGTAGTGCTTCCATAATCAGGAAAAACTGCAAGATTTTTAAACTCTGTATTTTTAAAGCATCCGGTTTTTATTTTTAATAACCCCAAAGAAGCTGACAAGGTAATTGCTGCATAGTTCTGGTGCTAATTAAGCCATGGAGATACTCCACAAGGGGCCAGAGGGAGATCCCCGAACTCCAACGGAAGAGCGTATTCTAGGAATGCAGATGGAAAGAGCCACAAGCCGGACAAGGGGGCTGCGCCTCCCCTCACCAACCCGGTCAGCCCCAAGCAGGGGACCCCCTGAAGGTGCTGGGGAAACAGGGACGACTCGCCCAGATCCGCCTGTTGGAAAACTTCCTGTTCCTGTTCCTGTTCTGCTCGGCAGGAGAAATGAGTAAGCGCAGGTGAAGACCCAACGCCCAGCTCCGAGGCTGTCAGGAAGCGGAGGGAGGATCAGCTCCCGGAACGAGTAGGCTGGAGGTGGGCTGCAGGGGGAAGGCATGGAGGGCCGTGCTCAGCAAGAAGGGGCGCTGCCCGGGAGGAGGAAGCGCCCCCAGCAGGAGCATGGCCCTGGGCAGGAAGAGTGGCTTGACGAGAAAGCTGCGGCGGCGGCGGCCCTGGGCATCCAGCCCCAGCTCTGGAGGAGACAGGAAGTTCTGAAAGGCTTTCCAGGCTGTGGGCCTACAAGGCAATGTGAGGCAGACTTGGAGAAAGACGGGGGCTCCTTGCTCACCTCCCCACAGCGAGTGCCAGTCGCCTGGCCAGGTACGTCTCCAGCTCAGCGCTGCACCCACTGATTCTACAAAGGCTGTCCGACGGTGTCCTGACTCCGAGAGCTGTGCCGAGCTCAGGCTGCGCTGTACGTGACAGTGCGGGTCCCTGTCCTGGGCGCTTCCGGTCCGGAGGAGCAGAGTTCACAGAGAATGAAACATGCAAAAGCCCCAGAGAGTAAAGAGCAAACCACAGAGGAAGGCTGGGGTCAAGGCTGACGGAGGAGGCAGGACGCTCACTGGAGGCCCACAGACATCCCACGCGGAAGGCGGCCGAGACCCAGGACTGTGACCCAAGTGCAGCCTCAGTGGGTCTCCTGGGCTGGTCACCAGCCAACAGCAGCTGCCCTGGGGCTACGACACCCTGCTGAGTCCAGAAGCTCTGGGACAGGGCCCAGTGCCAGTGAGTGAGAGAGAGAGAGAGAGAGAGAGAGAGAGAGAGAGAGAGAGAGAGCGTGTGTGTGTGTGTGTGTGTGTGTGTGCGCGCGCGCATGCGTGCACACAAGAGTCTGAGGCACACGTTTCCCATGGACGCTCTGCACCAGCAGCTCTCCAGAGAGACTTCTGGTGATGCCTGAAGATACTTCCAACTGTCCAACAAGGGGACGAGGTGCTACTGTCATGGAGGAGAAGCGGCCGGTGCTACTCAGCGTTCTAAAAAGCCCACGAGGGGCCAGGACGGGTGTAACCCAGCCAAACACAGCGATGGCGCTGAGGCCGAGAAGCCCAAACAGATGGTCAGATCCTCCCTCCAGACCTCTGTGCAGAATGTGGACAAGGGTCCAGAGCGAGGCCCTTTAGAAACACTTTAAAAGTTGTCCCAAGTGACTCCCAGGCCGGACCCTGGTGACTGAGGAGAGACACCGGAGAGCTCAGAGCGCAGGAAGACAGAGCAGGGGTTCCCCCAGGCGCCGCGGGAAACCCAGGTGTTGTGGGCTGGGAAGGTAAAAAGGGTTAGAGACCGAGAGCCGGAAGAGAGCAGTGAGGGTCAGGGAAGGGCTGGGGTGGCCTGGGGCCCACAAGGGGTCATCAGTCCAGCCTGGGCCGACGCCAGGCCCAGCCCCGTGTGTAGGGGGGCCCGAGGCCCTTTCCCCAGCCTGGTTGCAGATGGGAAGAGTACAAACTGTCTAGGAGGAAAGCTCATGAGCAACCCAGCCTGCCTGAACCATCAGCCCAGGAAGACAACGTACCCCGACTGCGGGCACAGAGAACAGTTTACCCAGCGGCACAGCGGCAGACAGGGCTCTACTGGAAGAGGAGAAATACTTCCGTCCTGTCGCACGGCGCATGCGCCAGACGTGGCCACCAGGAGAGCTAACGCACGGGAAAGGCCCCGAGTGATGCTCAGGACAAGTAGCAACGGAGGAAGCACAGATGAGCACAAGAGCCCATTCGTCTCCCTTCGTGCCAGGAACAAAAAAGCAAAGGCAGGATCCAGCTTCGGGTGTTAGCAAAGGTTTGGGGAAAAGGCTCTGTCGCAGAGCCCGGATGCAGGGTGACCTGGTGCATTTCCAGGACGGTACAAGAGCATGGAGATCAAACCGCGAGTCTCCTGTGGCCCGGACACCCCCACAAGCCGGTCACACCCGGAGGAAAGCCACGGAGAAGCACGAGGCTCGGTGGGGGGAAGGTTGGGGTTAGGGGAAGCAGGACAGCACCACGGCTTTGCCAATCATGGTTACATACTGGACACGACACCAGCACCCAGTGCTGAGCCCAGGAACGTAAAGACCTCAGAACACCTGATTTCTCAGAAAAAAGCAGGAGGTGCATACAGCGGCACCGTGGCAAGCTTCTCACATCCGGCAGAACCGCACACTGAAGAACGTCCCGTGTGAGACCTGTTCACATGGCGCTTCCCATGCACGTGTATGTACAGAGAAGGCTTCACAATGAGGGTACCCTCCAAAGCAGGAGAGAAGGAGGTACCCACAGAGCTCACCTTCCAAGAACACTTTCAGTTTTGACTAAGAATATCAATGCACTGAAAACGTCTTGAAAAGGAGGGTGAACTTTTATAAAAATAAGGAATCCGGCCTGGCTCAGGGGCACATGCCTCTACCTAGCACTATGGGGGGCCGAGGCAGAGAGGACACAAGTTCAAGCCCAGGCTTGGCAACTCAGTGACTTGGCTCTATCTCAGAACACACAAAAATGAAAACATGCGGGGATATAGCTCTGTGCAAGGGCCATGGCTTCGATTCCTAGAGCCAAAAACAAAACCAGAATGTGGGCAAAGGAGGCAGCCCTTCTGTCTTGCTTTCCAATGGTTTATCCCACTGCTGGAGCACTGGGTTCGGTGCTCGAGACCCCTGAGCTAGAGCCACGGGTGGGCAGATGGTGGTGGTCCTAAGGGAGGCCCGGGCCCAGGGCTGAGACTCTCAGGTTGCCGAGGAAATGACTGAGGTCCTCACATCAGCCTGCCCCGAGGCTCTGAGTCCTAGAGAGCACGAGGGGCTCACACCGGGACCGGTGGGCAGCACGTCCTCTCACAGCACCTGAAATACGACTTTTCGAAGTGGATCTGCACAAGGCGGACACGCCCTGAATCCCACAGCAGCGACTCCGAAGCACAGAGGGTTGTAAGAGTGTGTCCCGGCCCCACACCTCTTGCTTCAGGCTCCCGGTCTCTTGCAACTTGAAGGCTCCAAGTCCTTTCCCCAGAACTCCTTTGCTGCATCCAGTCCCTAAGCACCCCGTACCCCGGTGGTTCTCAGTGAGGCTCTACCACCCACAGGCATGTGCGCGTGAGACTCTCCAGCGCCAGCATCCTCCCGCAGGCCCCACTTTGGCCACTGAAGCCACAGAAGGGCCGTGGCCGCCCTCCCATGGTGTAACTTAATCGCCGTGGCCAAGCCCTCCTGCTCTCTCCCTCGTGGACTGGCAGCAGCCACCTGCCAAAACCTCTGCTCCCACCCACGGAGACCCCTATGCGCAGCCAAAGCGCTAAGCCCTCCATAATTTCCGTTTCAAGTTTGTTTCCTTTTCCTGCCAGCCATACAAAAGGAGCAAAGGAAGGATTCTCTGGTGAGGAGCCATTCAGCTCCCACAATGGGGGCAGCCCCGGACGAGCACCTCCGACCCATGGAGAGCCGATCCAGCGTGGGATGCAGGCGGCTTAATCCCCGATTACTAATAAAAGGATTAATTAAAGCCTTAAGGGCCGGCTCACAGCAGCCTCTTCTGGAAACTCCAAGGAAATTACCTTGCCCTCCCACACGCAGAGAAGCCGGGGATTTCCTCAGCTGGTACCTCAGTGTGACCAAACGACACCGTGCCAATAGCCCCACCTAAGCAATTGTACAAGACCTGCACAGGGTTATTGTCTAACATCTCAAATGAGGCTCCGGTGCCCACAGAGCCGCGGGGCTCGGTCCTCCCGTGCAGTCCCGCTGCTGGGATGTGATGGAATCCTCCCCACAACACCAGCCTCTGCCAGCCAGCTGGATTATTTTTCCTCTCATGCCCACCACTGGACAAGACCCAGTCCCCATCTGGGGTGGCTACATCGGGAAAGACAACAGCAAGTTGCTACCCAATGGCTTCTACCAAGGGTCTGTGCTCCTCCAAGATAAAAATGAATCTGGGAGGCTTGACACCAAAGCACCAGCTTTGATTCTTCTTTTTTTCGTTTTTTTAAGGATACATTTCAGAAGCTCAGACTTCTCCCCGAGAAGTGAAAATTGCCTTCTGGTAGAGAAAGGTTTTAATGATCACTTTGCTTCCTGCGTCTCCATGGTGACAGGGCGCACACAGCCCACCCCCTCCCGCCTCATTAGGCCTTTCTTCCTCCCTGGAAAGTAATCAATCAGGCTGGATAGACGCCTTTGTGGCCGCTTTATCACCTACACAAACCAAATCCCGCGGGGGTGGAGGAGTGGGCGAGTCCTTGGAGTTAGAGACCCGCTCTGTCCCGCGCACCCCCTCTGCTCCCGGCTGGCAGCCCTGCCCAGCACACCTGTCGGTGCCCACGAAGCCAGGCACAGGCCTGGGGTGTGCAGTGCTGCCAGACGGGGAGGAGGCCAGAGCCCAAACCGGCCTGGGCGGAGGCGCCAGGGTCTGCCTCTTCCCCCGGCGGTGGCGATCGGGATCCAGGAAGGGAAGCCCCGAGGAGGGGACAGTGGAGCCCCGGGGCCAGCTACCAGGGCACGCAGCAGGGCACCGGACCACGGAAAGCCGCCCGTCCCGGACAAAGGGCTCCGCGGCGCCCGACCCGCGCTGGGACCGAGCCGTGGCCCAGGCGCGTCCGAGCTCGCGGCGCAGCAGGGCGCGGAGCGCGGCCCGGGTGGCGCCGCTGCCTCGGCCTCCCCCGCCCGCCTCCCGCCCCTGTTACCTGGACTGTCGCCGGCGTCCGCGGAGGGGCTGGCCGAGGAGTCGCCGAGGGCGCTGGGGTCACTCTGCGAGCGGCCCCGCGACACGAGGCAGCCGCTCCCGGCCTCCGCCGCGGCCATCGGCCCAGCGCGCCGCGGTCAGCGCGTCCGGGGCGCCAAGGTCAGGCCGGGCCGGCGGCGAGCGCAGCGCAGCGCAGCGGAGCGGACGAGCGGGGCGCACGGGACGGAGGCGCGGAGGCGCCGGCCTAGGGCGCGCAGACAATGGGCCCGCGGGCTGCGGCCCGGCGCATCTCGGCGTGCGCGGCCTGGCTTTGTTGTTCACTCGTGTTTTTTCCCATTCCTCGGTCTGTATGCCGGGGAAAAAGTTGAACCAGGAAATAAAAACTTTCTCTTCAGTGTTTATTGCGTGCTTGGGGCGGGGGCGATGTCCAGGAATGTCTGGGGGCGCTCCCTCCCCCCACCCCACCCCCCACCCCCCCGAAAAAAGGGAAAAAGGAGAATCTTTGCTCGTGCGCCTGCTTTAATCTGCGAGCTGCTCTTGGAGCATCTGTTGGAAACATTAGGATTCTCCCATCGTGCCCCGCGCGGAGCATGACGTCAGGGTGGGAGTGAGCGCGGCGGGGGGTCCGGGCACCTGGACGCCGGACAGCCCCTCGGCCAGGGCTCCCCACCGCTCCGAAACCCGTCAGCCCGGCTCCGGCTCCGGCTCCCCGCCCCGCCCGCAGGACAGCGGAGGCCCCGAGGCGGCGCCGCCCGGCCGGGAGCCAGCTCCTCCCGGACACAGCCGGGGCTCTCTCTGAGCCCGCACCTCGGAGAGGCACCAGCCCGCAGCCGTGCGCCCGCCCTCCTCCAGCGCTGCGCCCCGCTAGGCCCTCGCGGGGGCCACAGGGGCCTCCCTGGGTCTCCGGAGAACCAGACAAAGGTGCATTTCAGGGAGCCCCAGGGGTGCCCTCCGAGGTGCTGGGGAGCGGTCCTCTCAGTTCTAGATGGTGCTGTGCTGTGGACACAGGAGGAATAATAAACAACCCGGAAAAGGGCCGGGAGCACGTTCTCACAGCCTGCCCGGGAAGGGGCGGGGGAGGGGCGTTTCCACAGACGGGGACACTCGGAGACTCCTACAACCCCAGGGTCCAGGCAGGACTGCGGCTCCCGGAGAACTTTGCCAGGGCTCCTTGGAGGGCACCACAGAGCAAGCCCACGTCTCCCCTGCAGCTGCCCCATCCACACAGCACATGGCATCCTGGAGGAAACCCCAGTGGAGTGCCAGGGGGAAAAGAGATGGGAAAATGGAGAGCGCTCGTTCAGCCTCAAGCTCTGGCCTCTCAGCAAGTCACGTGAGCAGCATCAGTCACTTGCAGACAAAAGGGTCATTCATTCATCCACACTCCTTCGAAATAGCAGAATGAAGACACTGACAAAAGAGGACCCCAGAACTGCTTCAGACGGGCAGGAGTGGGGGGCCACAGGTGTTCAACTGAGGCATCAGGGCACTGCATCTGTTACTGTAATATCTCTCCTTAAACGTGCACTGCATCGTTTGACTGCACTGCGTGCAAGGCAGAGCTCTGGCCCTTCCGATGTTTACCCCACAGAGCCCCTCCCCTCCTGTACCACCCTGTGGACGGGGAGGGTGAAAACAGAATAGGACTGCCATTCTGCAAGGCTGAGGCAGGAGGATCACAAACTTGAACATAGCCCAGCAGTTGAGTCTTTTAGTGGAACCCTGTCTCAAAATAAAGTTTTTTAAAAGAGCTGGAGGTGTCAGGTCAAAGGTTGTAGAATCAATCCCCAGTACTGCCACAGAAAGAAAAGGGGGGGGGGGAGGAAGGAAAGAAAGAAGTAAGGAAGAGAAAGAAAGGAAGAAAGGAAGGAAGGAAGGAAGGAAGGAAGGAAGGAAGGAAGGAAGGAAGATTAAAACTGCTCAGAAATAACACAGGGAAACAGTGGAAGCCACAGACACAGGCAAAGGCTTCGTGAACAGAACCCAGTAGCACAGGAAATAGTAGTATCCCAAGTAACACGTAGGCCCACACCACGCAGTTACACTCCTGATACCCGGCTGTTATCTAGGATAAAGGACTTTATATAAATAAGTATATTAAATAAATATATTTATCTAGGATAAAGAACTTCAAATAAATAAATAAATATTGCCCCCCTCAAACAAAGAACCCAACTTTAAAAAGTGGCAAATGAACTGAATAGAGATTTCTCAAAAGAAGAAATATAAGCGGCCAACAAGTATATGAAAAAATGCCCAACATCTCCAGCCATCAGAGAAGTACAGCTCAAAACTATGTGGAGACCCCATCTGAGCCCAGTGCGAAAGGCCATTATAAAGACTACAAGCAATGGTACGCACTACAAGGGTATAGAGAAAGGGACCCCACTCCTGGTGTGTGTGGGGGGGGTGCAGCAGCTTAAGCACCACAGAAATCCTCCCGGGGATGCCGTCCGATCCAGCTCTGCACTCCCACAAGAGCCAGAGACGTCGACTCGACACACACCTGCCCGGTAACAGCGGGCGATTCAGGGTAGCAAAGAGGGTCACCAGCACAGGGCCTGTCAACAAACGGGCAGGGACAGAAGATGTGCCTCACGCATCCCGGGGAGTATTACTCAGCCGTAAAGGAGAGTAAGATCGGGCCAAGGATTTACCTCCGTGGTGCCAGCGCCTGCCTCGCAAGCGTGAGGAGGGAGGAAGAGGAGGAAAAAGATGAGGATGAAGAGGAAGAAGACAAAGGAAATCGTGGCATCTGCAGGGAGAGGAAGGGAACTAGAAGCCACTGTGTGAAGTGAAATTAGCCAGACTCTGAGAGTTAAGTATCACATGTTTTCTCATTATTGAAAAACTTTAAAAATGTAACCAATAAGTGAACTAATTAATAAGTTCAAGGAAGATGACAGAACACTAGGAAGCAAATTTTGGGGAACAGGGATGGGAAACATCAGGAAAGGAAAGTGAAGGGGGGTAATGGGCCGAAAATAATCCAGATATATCAAGAGCGTGTACCAACTTCCCACAGGAACATTGCTCTGGTAACTGTGTGTATGAAATACACAGGTGCTAGTAATTATAGTTAATATGCTAAATAATATGCACAATTATAAATACATATGCAAAGTATAATTATGTAACGTGTATTATAGTACATAATGCATGTAATGATATATGCAAAAGACATTGTTTTACATGCAAAATGTCATATGTGCAAAATGATACATATGCAGAATACTATTCATGAAAGCTGGGTAGGGAGAGAACTCTCCCTGGTATCATACTTGGGCTCTGAGATGGTCCATAACAAAAGTCTAACATTTTTAGAGCTTTATTGACCCCGCCTCTGCTGATGAGAAAGCAATGGGAGGCCGCGTGCCTGCAGGACCGTGGCCATGATCAGTCACGCACCCTGACTGGCCAGGGCCCGGGACTGCGGAGCCTTCACTGTCCCTCCACAGGGTCATCGGCGAGGACTGGGCCGGCCCGGCGGGGACGACCCCTCAGGCCAGCAAGGCTTCTCAGCGAGCCCAAAGCCAGGGCCCCGAACGGCCCAGGAGTTGTGGCTCGAGGGTGGACAGGGCGCGGTCAGCCACACGTCCATGGCCCTGAGGAGCCCCACAGAGGGCCACAAGTTCCGCGACCCCCCCCCTCGATGCAAAGGCTACAGAATTTGTGGGCGCCTGCGGATTTGGGGGTGCACAGGATGAGGGGGACCGACTGCTGATGAGCACAAGGTTCCCCTTGGGGAGGTGCAAGAAATATTTCACATACTCTAAAAGGAGGCTGCAGGGATCACATCACAATTCTGCAAGGAGAAGCACTAATGTTTACACTTTAAATGAGTGATAAACTTTAGGATATGCAAATTATTTTTTAAAATCCTTTTTAAAAGAATTGCCTGAGAGCCCCAGGCTGAGGGTTAGATCTGTAAAAGAACGGGCGTCCCCTCTACTCCGCTGAGCGGAGTGGCCCGAACCCCAGCTGGCTGGCACCTGCTGGGAGGCAGAGGCCGAGGCCCGGGGCCGCCCCGCAGCTCCTGCCGCCAAGACCAGCTTCCCTAAATCAGAGCAGCCCCAGAGGCCTACCATGGCAGCCTCTGAGAGGCCACGGAGTGCCAGAGAGCGTCCCCTCTCTCAAGGAGCTCACTGTGCCCGCAGGAGGGCAGGCGGGAGCAGGTCGCTGTGAGGGGGACACTAGGTTTGTGCCCACAAGCTCCCACGCACGTCCCCGCAGGAACAGTGGGGACGGAACCGCGGAAGGGCCAGTCCCGCCACACCTGCCTCCGAAGCGGACTTATTCTCACACAGACTGACTGACACCCCCGCCCGGGGATGTTTCCTGAGCATCCACTGTGGCCACGTCTCACTCATGTCGGCCTCGACCGCAGGGACCGGGAAGCGCGCACGGAGGCCCAGCCCCGGCCGCTGGAGCTCGGCCCTGCGGAGAGGAGAGAGTTCACTCATGGGTGATGGATGCATCGATTGATTCCGAACGGCCACGGGACCAGGAGGCCTCAGCCGGGCAGGGGAAGGCCGGGCTGCAGAGGCAGGCCGTGCCCATGGAGGCAGCAGGACCAGGCAGACAAGCACGGGGAAGGAAGGGCGCGGACAGCCAGGAAGTGGGCAGGAGAAGCGCGGGAGCCAAGGGGCCTGCGGCAGGCGCTGTGACCAGCGCGGGGAGGAGCCAGGCCAGTGCGCGGGGCGCCTCTGGGGACCCGGCTTTTGTGCTGGGATGGCGAAAAGCTGTTGGGGAGAGCTGGGAGGAGCTGGCACCCTTCCAGGTGTAGGGGCCGACCTGGGCCTGGCTGCAGCGGCGGGGGAGGGAGGACTGTTCCGCGACCCAGGCATGGGGGCAAGGGCCGAAGTGAGTACCAGGCGGTGGAGGGGTGGTGTCTCTGCAGGATCTGCTGGAGTCTGGCCTCTGAGGACCAAGGTGCCAGATCCTGAGGGCGGAATGGAGCCCCGGAAGGGTGGGGACGGCACCGCACAGCAAGGCTGCCCACCCCCCGTACCCACAGGGGCTGCGGGCGGACGACGGCAGGGGCCTGTGCCCCGGAAGGAGGCGCTGTTTCCCCATCCGAGCGCAAGCAGCAGCGAAGGCCGAAACAAGGCGCAGCACACTGGACTCGGTCCGGACACGGCCCGGGCCGCGCTGGCACGGTGCCCGCACCTGCAGCACTCACGCGAGCGCGTCCTCCCCTCGGGCCACGGAGCCCCAGGTCCCGGAGAGCGGCGCGGTCCAGTCCCGCTTCCACCGCGCTAAGGGCTGGCGGTTGGCGAGGGCGCAACGGGGCCAGGCCTGCGCCGCGGTGCCCGGGCCGCCCCGCCAAGCCCTCGAGACAGTGTGGTTGGTTTCTTCTCAGGGCCCAGCGATTACCCTGCCCTCCTCATGGGAAAATAACTAACCGGCAAACTTCAGAGGTTCTCTGCCGAGACTCGGAGGGAACCAACCGCAGAGGAACAGGAAGGCAACGCGCTGGGCGGGAACCCAGAGCCCGGAGCAAACGGGCAGCCCCGCCCTCTGCTGGCCAGAAGGAGAAACTGCACCCAACCTCCTCAGTGGGTCCAGAACCTTGACCTCATGAAGACTCAGTCTTCGGCAGCCAGGGCGGACACACACTATGCTCCTCGACAGTACCTACCAGCCCTCCATTAGCTGCTGGCCAGGCTGTCCATCAAATCCTCGAGCAGAAGTCACAGACTGGGCTGCAATCAGGTTCGAGCCCTCTCACGCGGTGTGGCCTTCCCTGCCACGCACCTCCAGCCTGGCGTGTGCCTGCAGCTTCAGGGCTGCAGCCTGGCACACGGCATGACTCCGGAGCCCTCAACACGCCAGGGCGTGCTGCCTGCTGTCAGCGCAGGTGCTTTGCAACAGACCCTCCCCTATGAGGAGCTCCTGGGGGCCCCGAGAGCCTAGGAGCACGGAGGGGTATCTAATACAGCAGCGGTGAAGACAGAATACAGAGCAGACAGCAGGGCCAGGGGGTCCCCATCAGTCCCTCTGTGTGTCACCACAAGCCCGACCCTCCGGCGACCCGGCCTTCCTCTCCGCCTCTCCTACACAGGAACGGACAGCCTCTGCAAAGACTGCAGGTGAACTGGGCATGGGCCGTCCCTGGAGGACACGCCCAGGGCTGTGCTCTCACCTTCTGCACCAAGTGTCTCCTGGGTCTGCAGCAGCAGCAGCCGTCCAGGGGCCCCACAGAGGCACCTGGGCAGAGCTGCAAGGGCACAGGTGCTGAGGCCGGTGCCCACGAGTGGGCCCTCACTCACTGGCCCCCAGCTCTTCCTGCGGGCAGCGGACAGGACCTCAGAACGGTAGGATCTGACTAACCAAACAACCTGGGTGGGGCCTCTGGCACCAGGGAAAAGGAGCCGCTAGTGTGTCGTGCCTAGGCCTCGAGCCCTGCCGTGCCCGGGCACCCCCAGGGCCAGCGCAAGATCCAAACTCCAGACTCGGAACTTCCGGTGCACATACCTTCCTCCAAGGGCACAGGCCTCAGTCTGCACCACCCCGCACCCCGAAGCCCCTGAGCTGAGGGGCGGAGGACGATGAGGAGGACAATGGCAGGCCTCTGCAGAGCCCTAGAGCTCACCAGGGACTTTGCGTTGCTCCGTGACAGTCCTGACTGGGATAACCAGCCTCCTTGTACATGCAGTGGCACTGAGAGTCAGCAGGCACTCCTGACTTCCTGATGGCGCCTCTTCCAGCAGGTGGCAGCTGCAGGACAGAGGAGGACCACACGTCCCGGGGGCCTGCTGTCCCTGGGGCCTCTCCACCTCACTAACTCCCACCTGGGTCTAAACACAGTTATTCATTCAACAAGCATGTGTGGAACACTGACTCCCTACCAGGTCCTGCCAAGCTTGCCTTGGGGCACAGGAATGTGAAGGATTGGGGTGTGCCCACACCAAGGGTGCAGAGATGCAGGGAGGGGGTGGGGTGGCTGGCCAGGCTGGGCAGGAGTCAGACTTTGGGGAGGAGAGGGCCGTTCCCTCCCTCTTGTTACAGTGCCGTCAGAGGACCTGCCACGCATCAGTCAAAAAGCGGTTTGCCGGGCGTGGTGGCTCACACCTGTAACCCCAGCACTCGGGAGGCAGAGACAGGAGGACTGCTGAGTTTGAGGCTTCCCTGGGCTACATAGTGAGCTCAGGGCCAGCCTGAACTATAAAGCGAGACCCTGTCTCAAAAAAAAAAAAAAAAAGCGGCCAACATAGCCAAGCATGGCATGGGATTACAACCACACACCTGGAATCCCAGCCCTTTGTGTGAGGCTGAGGCAGGAGGATTTCAAATTTCACCCAGCCTGTGATTTAGCAAAACCCTTTATCAAGATAAATGTAAACAAAGGTATGAGGTGTGGTTCAGTGCAAAGGGCCTGAGTTCAGTCCCAGTCCCGGAAATCAAAAGCTGCAGTGACACCGCTCTCCCACGCCCAGGCGGGTCCAGCAGGACTGGGGCGGGTGCTCCCTGCCCGTGGTGTGTCGCGTGGTGTCCCAGCAGCAGGGATCCCGCAGAGGCGCACAAGGTCCAGGTTAAGAGTAAAGTGGTGGCACCAGAGCACCATGGCATGAGCAGGATGCGGCCTGACAGGCAGCCCTGGGCCCGGTCCCCTCAGGTCTGAACCTGAAAATCCCCAGGACCCAGCAGAGGCTGGGGGGGGGGGGCGGGGGGCCGAGCAGGTGCCTGTGGGATACAGCGACCTGGGGACAGGACCCCCACGGGGCAGGGATGAGATGACGGCAGGAATGGCCACAAGGGCTCCTGGACCGATTGCGGCCCAGACCCGAGTCCCTTCACTGTGTCCGGCCGTGACCAGATGTCCCCCAAAGCCTCTCGCACTCTGAGGCGGGGCCTTTTCCAAGCCTATGGATCTAGTGTGTGACTAATTCGTGGTGTAGTGCCAGGTGCAAGGGTGCCAGGGTGAGTGGGCGCGGTAAAGGGGGCAGAAATACGCTGCCAAGGTCTCTCGTCGCTTCTGCTACCTCGTGGGCCCCTTGAACTGCTGCCCCTCCGCCATGCCACCCCACCAGGAGCCAGCCAACTATGACTGAAACCTCTACATATACTTCTCCCCTTTAACTCTGGGTGCCAGGTATTTTGTCTCTGCTTCAGGAAAAGTAACCGAGACACTGTGAAAATTCCTCCAGGTATGCACTTACAGCCTCTTACCACAGGTAATTTTTAAGAGGATAATTCATGTTTTGATAACGGCCTTTGTCACCCAAATACCCTCTCCTTCCTCCGATTCAGTGTGTGCGTTTTATTGTGTTTACTGGATTTATGTACTAAAGAGACCATGGAGCCGAGTGTATTGGCTTAGCGCCGTGCGGATTTATGTCGCCACACTCAAGAAACGTAGCCTAAGTATTCTACAGAGTAGCAGCTTAAACACAGCCACAAGTGGTCCTAAAAGTTATAGACAATCCATACCGCTGAGTTTGTAGGTGCCGCTTTGAAAATGGATCACATCCTGCAGCCGTGAAGATGGCAATCCCAAGAGTCAACTTGGAACAACCTGTGGACCGCGGTGGCTCTCGCTCCAGCACTCGCAGGCCTGGCACTGGGCACCTACGGGCTTCACACCTGGGCAGGCAGGGGGCGGGCAGCTCCTGACCTCCACTCTGTACAGCACTAGGGAGACAGCCGGGCTCCGGCCGCGGGGGAAGGGCACTCACTGTGTTTACACACCGCCCAGCAGCCCCCAGCTCTTCACAGGCAGTTCTGGAGCGAGCAGCCGCTCCGGCTCCTCCCAGCTGCTGCTTGGGTGGGACCGAGGGAGCCCGAGGGCCCGGCCCAGGGGCTGCTGGCGGCCGGCGGGGCGGCCGGTGTGGAGACCAGGGCAGGTAACTGTGCACCTGCTGGACCTCCAGGCGCAGGCCGGACGGCCGCGGTGTTCGCGCCTGAGGACTCCCGACGGGCTCTCCAGCTCGGTCCCCGCCCTCCCCGGTCATTGGCCCCCTTACGCCAAGTGCTGCAGGCGTGCCCAGAGCGGAGGGCCGGGGCCCACGGCCTCCTGAGAGCACCGCGAGGCCGGAGCTCTGGCCGGCGACGGCAGCTGAGAACGGGCAGCAGGAAGGGCGGGGGCAGATCACAGGGTGGCAACGGGCCGAGGTCGGAGCTTCCAGGGCGCAGACTCTCATCCCTGAGGGGCAGCAGCCGGGTGCTCGGGCCAGGACGTCTCTCCAGAAGTCCCTGGGCTAGAGAGGGCCAAGAGGTCCTGGGAGGCAGAGAGGAAGTGCCAGGCGGCCTGGGCATGACGGGCACGGGGGGCTGCAGGGCAGCAGGAGGGACAGATGATCCACGGAACTGTATTCATCCAGCTCTTCTTCCGTGGCCCCCGCGGCTCACACTGTAATAAAGGGGGAAATCCTATGCACAATTACTACTATAATTCAGATAATTGCCTACTGCCTTATGGGCTCTGCAAGTCTGGAGCTGTTTGTTTTAGCGTCAGGATTCCTGGAGGCAGGAATTAGGCCGAGATCCACTTTCCCTCCGTGTAGACGATGCCAGAACTCCAAAGCCACCCCGTCCCAGCCGGGTTCAGGTCAGCACTAATCTCGCACAACTGGGGTGACCTTTGCAGATGGAATTACGGTGATAATCATCTAACTTTAAGACAGATTATCCCACCAAGCTCAGGGTAATCATGGGAGCCCTTGGAAAGCAGAGGGGAGGGGTGGGCGGGGACGGACAGAGGGTGGGGAGGGAGATTCAAAGTGCAAGAAGGGCCTTGGAGGAGTGAGGGCACTACCCAGTAGCCCTGGGACTGAGCGGGGCCCAGCCACGGGCCTGTAGGCAAACAGGGATCTCATCCTCCTGCCACGAGATGGCATCCGGACACCACCTAGGGCGCCCATGGTGACCCAGGGGGACCAGGGTGGGTGCGGCGGCGAAGGCCCTGGACTCAGAGAGGGTATGAAGCCAGCAGCTGTGGTTCAGGGCAGCCTGGCTGGCAGTCGGGCACCCTGCCTGTAGCGGGGGAAGCTCCGTCTTCTGGCTCACGCTTCCTGCCATCCTGGACCCTCCTCCGGGTCGGGAAGCTGGCTCCCGGGAGCGGCCCGGCACACATGCCCAGCCCAACGGTCCTCGTTACACTCAGGGTTTACAAGGGACTAGATTTAACGCAGGACATATAATTTTATAACAGTCACCAAAAAGTCAAATGCAGCGGAGTGCGAGAGATCTGTCCACACAGGAGAGATGCGAAGAATCCAGCCGAGGCTGTGACGCCACAGCGATGTCCCGCACGAGTCCAGCCAACGCCTAGAGCCAAGGCAGTGAGGGTCCTCCCCAAGGCCAGCAGAGGCCCAAGCCCACGACAATGTCTCACGCAAGTCCGTACGGAGGTTTTGCAATAGGGAGCCCGAAGACCAGTGGTGGAAGCCAGAGAGCCTGTGCCAGTGGGCGAAGGGTCTGTGCGGCCAGGCTGAGGGGTCTGCCCCGGAGCCAGGGAGCGGCCGACGCTCATGGTGAAGGCCGGGGCCCCCTGGAGGGGAACAGCGCCATTCCCAGGGACGGTGAGGACTCGGCTCCTCCGACGAGAGCAGCCAAGCTCACGCCGGGAAACCAGCCGCAGCAGGCCGCTCCTAGAAACCAGCAGCCCGTCTTCCCCTCCGGGCCCCCCCTTCGCTGCTGGCACAGAGCTCAGGCGGGTTTCCGTGCCCAGCAACGCCGACGCGGTTCAGCGGGGTCCAAGTTACGCACAAGTTCATCCGCCACAGTCCTCCGCCCACCCCCATACACCACCCCGCTCGGCCTCCAGGGCGCTGCTGAGGGGCCGTGTTCACGTCCGCGTCGACCTGAGACACAGAGGAAGGTGGGGCGGCACGCTGGCATCCCCCCAGGGCCGCGTGCAGCACAGGGAGACCTCTCGTCTGCCACCAGCCTGCTCTCCTCCAGGGCAGGCTCCCAAGGGGCAGCCAGAGCTGAGCACCCTCCAAGGCCTTGGGAATCAGGCGCCAAGATGACCTTACACTGCTGTGGTCAGGCCCCTCGCAGAACAAAAGGCAGAGAGTGGAGTTATGACTCATGGCAGGAAGGCAGAAAAGGGCTAAGGATCCAGACTGGAAGTTCAAGTTCAGCTCCCCCCCACCACGTGCCACTGGCCGAGCCACCGACGCCCGTGAAGCCCGTGTCCCCCATGTGGTCACTGGGCCGACACCGCAGCGCGGCTCCCTCCCACACGAGGAGCAGGCGAGCGGCGGGGGGTGAGGCCGGTGTCACCCCGACCTTTTACCCAGCCCCGGCTGCTGGAGACGTTCACCCGTGACTCGATGCCCCAGGTCAGAAACCACCTTAGTCCGTAAATAAGAGGTCTGTCCTCTCAATTTTTATTATACTAATATTTAGCCAAGTTGTACAAAATTAAAGCTAATTTATCACGATTTCCTGTGAACCACAGGAAGAAGCAGACAGCTGAGCCACTAAAATAAAAATAGAAATGGAAGTACGCAGGGAGCCCCAGATGTGCCAGTGCCCTCATTACGGAGTTAGCAGGAGTTGGGGTGTTGGTAGGGCCTCCGTCAGGGAAGGGGGTGCTCAGCACAGTGCCCGGGACGCTCAGGAATCGAGGACAGTCCTCACGTTCCTTCGGAAGCTGCGTCTGGTGAAGACAACCTGCTTTTCAGGTTTATCCTCAGGCAAGCGCCCGACCCTCCTGTCCAGGTGCGAGACGTGCCTGACCCACTGGGAGCCGGCTGAGGGCATCGCGGCCTCCCTTCGGGCAGAGGGGTCCCAGCTCCTCCTCTCCCTCCCTGCGGCAGCCTGGCTGCTCCCGCTCCCGGGAGGGCCCAGAATTCCCACAGAAACGACAGAACGACAGGCTGTGCAGAGCACGACCGATCACGCTGTACTGCAAACACAGACCAGGAAGAGTAAAAACTGGAGACTAAACAAAGCACCACAACAAACTGAAGAAAAAAAAAAAAAAGCAAAACCAGAAACAGCGAAATCGCTGCTCTGCCCAGCTGGTTTGGCGAGAGTACAGGCCTTTCGCACAACCAGACCAGACCACGCTGTGCAGCCACCACGGCCGCCACTCACTGGGGTCTGCTGCACCTCCGGCTGTGGCCGAAGCTTCCGGCCAGCAGAAAGGTGAAGGGACGGAGCCCAGCACTGGTACCCAGGCCCAGCAGGAGGGGGCTGTGAGACTCTGCGCTCACATTGGGCATGCTTCTTTCCAGTGGCTGGGGTGGACCCGAGCTGTCTGCCAAGGCGCTGGTTAGGGCCCCAGCACCCGAGGCCTGCAGGGATAGAGGCGGGTGCTCTCTGGCTGGCATGCACCAAAGGCTCGGGAGGGCAGCAGGGCACCACAGAAACACTGCAGTCTGTGCCCAGTGCAGGGGCAGGAGGCCTCCCAGCAGAGCACGGCAGGAACCCTGACAGACAGGATGCCAGAGGCCAGCTAAGGGGCGGCCTGGCCAGCGGCTGTAGGAGCAGAGCCTCAGACCTGCACAGCCACACAGGGTCAAGGCTGGGGCAGCCCAGAGGAGCTGAATCCGGACGGGGCAGTGAGGAGACGGACGACTTAGATGGTGGCGTTCTGGGTCACGCCCAGAGTGCCCCCCAAAGCCTCTAGTGTTCAGAGGTGGGGCTCTGGGAAGACGAGGGGCTTTCAGGTGCACCCTCAGAGCCAAACCACTCGCACTTAGGTGGAGCGTGGTCAGAAGAGGTCCTTGGCCACGCCCCCTCCTGGCCATGCCCTCCCTGCATCCTGGCTCATAGATGGGAGGAGCTTTGCTGCGCCCGGGCCTTCCCATCATGGCTTTTCTGTCTGGGAACCAGGAGGCCTGCACGAAAATCCTGCAGAATAAACCTCCCTTCTGTAAGAGGCGAGGGCAGGGTGCTGGGTCGCAGGGAGGAGAAAGGGACAAGGGGCGTTTTCACAGCACCGCCACCCCTCATCTCTGTGTCGCGTGTGCTTCTCGGGAGGTGAGTAACAACAGCGCTTGGACACGTAAGGGATCCCCAAATCAAGGCGGTCGGATTCCACAGCTGAAGTCAGGCTGTGACTTCCAAATCCAGGGCGCAATCCAGCACCAGAACCAGGGCCTGTTTCTCCAGGACCCCAGAACAAAAAACGCAATCGAGCTCATCAGCAGATGCCGGGGTCAGCGGCTTGGACTCCAGCGCACGCCCGCGCTCGGGCGGGTCTGCGAGGTCAGGCGGCTGAGGTTCTGAGCCCCGGCGGGGAGAAGAGGCCCGAAGCTGCCTCTGCGCTCGTGCTTCTGCCCAACCCTCTCCTGACCCAGACGCGCAGCCCCAGCGCAGGTGCGTCCGGAAGCCCCCAGCCGCGGAGCCCGCGTCCAGGGAGCGCCCCAAGTGCCAGAACTGCGCCCCACCCCGAGTGCATCGAGAGCGAGGCGACACGTGTGTGCGCAGCCTCTCCACGCAGTGCACACGTACAAGATGCTTCTTGCACACCTACCTACATGTGTACAGACAGTGCTGAGACTGTATTCCCCATAATGAGCCGATAATATTAAGTGGAAGAGGCAATTTCACACTCTAGCTTTTCATGAGCTTAACTCACCTCTTCCGGGTGTCCTGCTGCCCCATTACACGCGCGTGCCCAACATGGACGTCTACCCCCTCCGGAGCTGAACGCCACGGAGGTTGGTTGGAGCCCATCCTGGGCATCGTGCAGGCTGCCGGGTGTGGCTGACTCACACCAGCTGGTGCGGCCACGATTCCTCCTGAGGATGACAGGAGGGTCTCCCTGGGTGGTCAGGCCACAGGTCACCTGTCCACAGGCAGGTCTGTGGCCCACGGGAGGGGCCAGGCCTGCCATGCCCCGCTGCACACCGCACCCCGCCAGCCCCGCAGGCCTCAGAGAACCTTGGCAGAGCTCCAGAATGGGGACGGTGGCCCTGAAGAAGAGGTGCGGAGGTGGGCAGGGCAGCACCCCGTGGCCGTATCCCTCTGGGCCTGGCCTAGGACTCGGGAGAAGCCACCAGTGACCTCTCAGGAGCTGTTCAGCAAACGCACATCCAGATGTTAACGCAGGAGTTCTCTGGGCCAAACATGAACTCCTGAAAATCATAAACCCCTAGATGACAAGAGGAAAGGACAGTGGACAAGAAAAGAAATGTTAAGAATGAAGGTGTGGGCCGGAGATTTAGGTCAGCAGTTCCAGCGCCTGCCTCGCAAACGCAAGGCCCTGAGTTCGATCCTGGTAACCACATACAATGCTGGGCCTGGTGACTCACGTCGACCAGCCATCAATACCACATACCACACTGCCGGGCATGGTGGCTCACGCCTGTCATCCCAGCACTCAGGAGGCAGAGGCAGGCAGATTGCTGAGTTCCAGGCTTGCCTGGGCTACATAGTGAGCTCAGAGCCAGCCTGAATACAAAGCAAGAACCTGTCCCCCCCCCCAAAAAAAATGAAGGTGTGCAAGAATCCCCAGGGGATCAGGGGGGCGCGCGCATGCACACACACACACACACACACACACACACACACACATTGACCGCCTGATCTGGCCTGAGAAGCTCTTCAGACTCTGTACCCCGGAAAGTGGGAGACGTCACCACGCACTCAAAGTGCAAAGCAGGAAATATTAGTTAAAGAAGACAAAGAAAGACATTCAGTAAATTTCACCCCGTGAAACTAAAGCTGCTAGTTGACCACCAAAGACACTATCAACAACGTTAGAAACAAGCCACAGAAAGCAGAAATGTCTGCACAGACGGGATTCGAATCCAGAACAAGAAATGGCTCTCACAAACCAATTAGTAAAAGACAAACAGCCCCAGAGAGAGTGGGTTTGAAAGAGGGAAAGAGGCCAGCGCAGAAAGAGGGATCCAAAGGGCCGATTAACATAAGAAAAACTCCAGCAATCAAGGGAATGCAAATGAAACCCATGAAATCCCACTTTTCTTCCTTCTTGGGGACTGGCAGAATTTCAGAGTCTGAACCTAGGGGGCTGGTGGAGGGTCCCACAGACATGAGGCCCCTGTGGGAAGTGGCTGGGTGCCACCCATCGGGTTTAAAACACAGTCACCCTGGGTCCCCGGAGCCACACCTCCTGCTGTGCCCCGCGGCCCAGAGAAAGGCACTCACAGGCGCCCACCCACGGTCACCTGGACAGGCTCAGCCGAGGCCTGGGCTCTGTGGGGCCTCAGACAGCATCTATCAACCCAGACACATCTCCAAGTCACTGCCCAGGGCAGATGGGCCTCGGAGCAAGACTGGCCGACTGCTGTCAGGGTCTCTCCGCAACTGAGCCCCTTTCACCCAGACTCCCAGGCCCCGGGCGAGGAAGTCAGGGGCGCGGGGGATGCTGGGAGTGAGGGGCCAAAGGAGGCCTGAGGTTTCTTCTTCTCACTTGGAGAAAATGCATGCGACACACTAGTGTGGGTGTGTGTGTGTGTGTGTCCAAGTCCTAGTACCTTCTCTGGAGACACATTATCCATTCATCCAACAGATATTTAGAGACAGCTACCCGCCAGGCCTGTGCACAGCCATTGGTGCAGCCCAGCCATCAGCCACGGTCCTTAGGGAGCGGGGTGACCGATGTAGCACATGAAAGGAAAGGGGGCACATGGGGAAGGCGACATGCCAGCCTGAAGGGCCACCGGGTGGGTCGCACTGGGTCCTGCGCTGCAGTCTGGGCCGAGCAGCCTGCACCTTCTGCCTCCAGCACACCTGGCTCCTGGCAGCCCGGGGTGGAACCCATGGCCTGTTCTGTGGGTCACAAGAGCACAGGGGTGGCGTTCCAACCCAGCTGCGAGCTGGCTGGGGTTTGGGTGCTCAGAACCCACCTCCCCTTCCGCTGACACTGTTCCCTGCCGGGGGCCTTGGGCCCCCCCATTGAGACCCTGGCTTCACCCCACCTGCGAGCTGGGCCATCAGCGGGTGCACCGACCCCCTGAAGGCCTGGTGTTGGGGGCCTGCAGGTCTGGGACAGGCCAGGAGATGCTTGCTGGAGTCCAGACGTCGCTTCCAGAACTGACAAATGGCCCTCGCGCTTCAGCACGTCTAGCCTTCTTCAGCCTCCGCTGCGAGTCCAGCTGGTTGTCATTAAAATTTCAAAAGGATTCTGCAGCCCCAGGCCCCATGTAGGTCTTCAGAGTCACCGCGAGAGAAGCCTCGGCCCTGTGCAGTGCAGAGCCAGCGGAGCCAGGCATTAAATTTCAAACTGCCTTCCACAGCCCCAAAGCCACAACACGTAATGCACATCAGCTGGGACCTGTCGTGATACCATCAATCACACCTTCCCTTTCAGTTTTTTTTTTTTTCCTTTTTAAAAACTCATTTGGTACCGAAATAGCCCAGGACAAGTCAGCACCTCCTAATCAGCCTTGGAAGTCTGAAGGACAAATGGGGGGCCGAACAGTCTAACCACAGAACAGCAAACCCAAAGCGCCCCAGGAAGCACCCGCACTGACCAAGACAACCCCGCTCCGTGGCAGCAGGACCAACCCTCCTGTTTCCGAAGGACAGAGGCCAAGAGGACTTTGCAAGGTCTGACTGCCCGCATGCCAGGGCCCGCACCCCAGCCTATGCCCTGTGCGCCTGGCCCCTTGCTCCAAACAAAACCTGGTATTGGATTTGGGTCCTTCTGATGGAACACTGAACCCCAGAAACTTCGTCACGCGATGCCCTTCAGGCTGTAGCCCCAATGGACTCGGCGTGCACCAGTCTCGGTGTAGACTCTCCAGACCTCACACTGTCCCCGACTCTGCCTCAGCTCAGCTCAGCCATGCCCTCCGGCTGGGGCCTCTCACCCTGGCAGCATCCCCACAGGGCATGGCGCCCTCTGCCCCCAGCTCCCTCCTCAGGCCATACCGCCCTCATCCCACAGAGGGACCCACGGGAGCCCTAATGGGGAGCCTGGCCGCAGTCGGCCATCAGGCCCACCTCGAGGTCTCCGCCCTGTCATCTGAGCAGCAGGCCCCCATCCAAGAGCCCGCTGCCCCCGAGCAGCTCTGGGGGTGTCTGTCCTCGGCCGCCACTGGCCGGCGGCCTCCAACTAACCACACGGGGACCAGACCCGCGGCTACCGTGGCCTCCACCGCCCCGCTCGCAGTGCCCCCACGACTCCAGCTCCGACCTCCAGCTCTGCCACCCCAGTCGCACCATGCTGACGCCCACCGCCTTCCTCCCGCTGGGCATCGCTGCCTTGTTCATGTAGCTCCCACCTCCTCCGAGGCCCCTCTTCAAAGCCCCTCCTCAGCTAAAGCAGCCCTGCCCACCCTCCCCTGGACCCCGCTTCCTTCCCAGCAGTTCCTGGGTTTGGATCTGCCCCTCCGGTCTGTGCTCTTCGTCTCCACTAGACTAAGACCCCGCGCCGGCCTCGCACTCTGCAGCGCCCCGCGGCCCCTCCGGCGGGCGGGCGCCGGCTGACCCACTGACTCCAGCGCCCGCTCTCTACGCGGCAAAACTGGGTCAGCAGTGGCCGAGCCCCGCCACCCATCGGAGCCTACGCAGTGGCCACAGAGCTATTTAAAACCACGACCACTGGAAGGAGCACGTGGGCAGGTGCACATTGCATAAGCAAGCAGGTAGGCCTCAGCAGAGGCCGGGCTCACCTGCCCCGAGCGCAGCCCACGCACCCCTCGCCTGTACCAGCACCCGTGTGTGCAAGGAGGGCACGCGCTCGGGGTGAGCTCCCACCGCACAGGCTGAGGGGGCCAGCCTGAGAGCGGCTGCACCCGCCATGTCTCCGCCTTGCTTGGTACCAGGCGGCCGGCTGGCACACAGTGGGGTTCAGTCTCCACTCACGGCGCAGAAGGGTGCCAAGCTGGGCACCGCAGAGGCACAGGCCATGGGCACAGCGGGCTCTCAAGCTGCCCAGCCTCTCGCCCACAGGCACGTGGGAGCTGGGGGACAGCGGTGCGCATCTCGGGCCCTGCAGGGTGTTCAGCAGTGCCTCGGGCTTCTACCCACTGGATGCCAGGGAGCCCCCACCAGGCGTGACAATGAGGACGGGCTCCCCATTGAGAGCACTGGGAAAAACCCCAGATGGGCCTGAGCCAGCTTCCTAACTGGCCCGACCCCAAATCCATGGGGTGCAAGTTAGAGCCTGGTGGAACCCCAGGGTGCTCAGGGTCCAGGCAGGAGACAGCGGCCTGACCCCTCCCCCACAGCCCAGCACCTGCTGCCCAGTGCCACCCGCCGAGCACGGGCATCGGCCTCCTGCCCTGGCACGGAGAGCCCCGGCTCCCTCCTCTTGGCACCTGTCCTGCCCAAGTAGGGCTCTCACCACTTTCTGACTTCCTCCGGTGCCCTCCTCCGAGCTCACCGCCCCCGCGCAGCCCGGAGGAGGCCGGAGCCAGGTGTTTGCGCCGGGCTGAGGAGCTGCCCCTCCACACGGCCGGCTCCGTCCTGCCCCGGAAGCATCGGCCAGAGCGTGCAAGGTCATCACGGGGCGGCGCGATCGACCTCTGCCCCCCTCCTGTCCCAGCTTCTGCCCCACAGACCAAGTAGTTCTGTCCCCATTTCTCGGACGCGGAAACCGAGGCACACAGAGGGCCGTGGGCACAGCTCCTGGGGCGAGCGGAGCCCAAACCCCAGCTGCCGACCCCAAAGTCCCCCCGCTGACCTCTGCGCGCCCTGCCCGCGTTCAGGGGACACGATCGCGCGACTCTGTAGCAGGGCAAACCCGAGACCGAGTCCAGGGCGCAGGGCCGAGGGGCGCGGGCTCCGGCACGCGGCGCCCCTCCCCGAGCCCGCCCCGCCCCGCGGCGCGCTTACCTCGCTCCGGGCCTCTGGCGGCGGCGCCCCGGACCCCGAAGGCGCGCAGTAGCGAGCGCAGCGGCGCCGGCCAGCGGGCGCGTCCCCCTCCCCGGCCGCGCATCCCGGGCGTGCCGCGCTGCGCCGCGGGCCGGAGCGGCTGGGCTCGGGCGGGCGGGCTCCGGCGGCCTCGGGGGGGCGGGGCGGGGCGGGGCGGGGCGGGGCGGCCCTGGCGGGGCGGGGCGGGGCCGGCCGCGGGCTGCGCGACCGGGACTCAGACACGCGCTGGCCGGCGGGGCCTGGCCGCCGGGGCTTGGGGACCTCAGCGCTGCGCCCGGCCTTCCGGGGACGCCCTGGACCCGTTAAAGGGACCGCGGCCGGCCAGAAGTTACGTCGGAAGGGGAGGCCCGGTGCAGCCCCGGGACTTCTCCCCGGAATCAGCCTGCGCGGCCCGGCTTTCTGACGCCGGGTGACCCGGGAACCCACCGACTCCGCTGCTGCCTGCGCCGGAGACACCTTCCGTGTAACTGAGAAGATGCGAGGCCTTGCTGCGCCCTCGCCACATGGGCAGCAGGTCGCCTGTCGGTGCAGAGTCCGAGGCCGCTGCGCGAAGGCCTGGGGACCAGGGGCCGCCGAGACCCGGTGCATCCGGCCCGCCTCTCCAGTCCCGCCCGCAAGACACTCGGCCCGCTCGCAGCTGCAGCCCCAGCCCGAGAGGCGAGGCCCACCCTGCCGGGAAGGAGCCCCATGCTGAGCGCCTCGCTGTCCCCAAGGCAGCCACGCAGCCTCTGGCCGCTGAGAGCCCTCACAGTGCGGCCTGTCCTCCAGGAACCCCGGGCGGCGCGGCCACGGCCTGCTCAGGGCTCAGGGCGGCGCAGAGCCTCTCGGGGGTGGGGACAGACCGGGCCAGCCCTCCGCGCACTGTCAGCCGTGCAGGACGAGGACACGGAGTCAGAGTGTGTGTGCCGCTCTCCACGTGGCGCCACCCACTTCACAGATGGGGACGGTTGGGCCGAATGAGGCAAGGACTTCGTCCTGTCCCTAGTCCCGTGTCCTCTTCCATTTCCTTTCCGTCTGCTCTTTTAGCCAAACGTTAGTCACGTGTCATGTCCTCTACATCGTAAAGGCAGAAACTCGGGATCAGAGAAATGAGGTAACTCTGTAGAGAACGAGCCGCGTTCCGAACCCCGCTGACTTCGCGGTGCTCTTACGGCTTAGCTGTCTGCCCAACACACTGGTGTGCTCAGGCGAACTCCTGTTCATCCTGCAAGACCCTGGCTGGATATCTCTCCTTTCCTCCGCCTTACTTCAGCCTCCTGCTCCCAGGCCCAGGGCGTGGAGTGCGGGCGTTTGCTCTGCAGCAGCGTGGCCCCTCCTGGGTTTGGGCTCGGGTCGCTCACGCCTCCCCGCTGTAACAGCATCCTAGCATTTCTGTGTAAACACGCACACACACACACACACACACACACGTGCGCGCTGTCGGCGGTGAGGGATCCTCGCCTCGGAGCAGGACTCCACCTGATTCCCGGCCTCTCTCCGTGCGGCGGGGCGGCTGGCTGAGGAAGGCGGAGATCAAGCCTCGCGCAGAAGTCCCGGAGAAGCTCAAGCAGAGGACGAGCCCGCCACGGTCTACCCTCGAGGCTGCATTTGGGGTGTCGGTGGGGCTCAGGGTTCAGTCCCCAACACCAGAGAGATAATAAACACAATAAAATGTTGAACTCATAGTGTACAAGTTCCACTTCAGCAAGTTTCTTTTCTTTTTCTTTTTTTTAAGAACAAATGCAATATCGATTTTTTAAAATGTACCTACAGTTGCTGAGACGAGGTGAACAGAACTGGATGGGGGTCAGGGGTGCGCGCGCGCGGGTGCGGCCTCCCTGTGGGACGCGGAGGTCCATCCACGGTCAGGGGAATTCGAGGCAGCCCTGCAGCATTCCGGGGCCTCTTGAAAGTCCCTGGTTTCAGTGGGAAACCCCCCTCCTCCCAGGGACACCAGCTGGGCTGCGCCTCCGGGGCTCCCCAGGACGCAGCCAGGCTGCTGGGTCCCTCGGTCTCCTCCTTCCCCTCGCTGAGCGCGGAGCCCCCCGCTGCGCCGGAACCGCCCCGTTTCTCGGGTCACCGGTGTCCCCCAGAGGGCGGAGGGCGGCGTGCCCGCGGGCCGTGTGCCGGGCCCGCACAGCTTGCGGCGGAGCGTCTTGGAGGCAGACACGGTTCAAGGTCTCCCAGAGGCCCCGCAGAGGGGTTTCCACCCCGGGCTGCTCTGGCCTCCGCTCAGCTGACTCTGGGTCGGATTTGGGACGGGTCACCTTCCCGCTGGGAGCCGGGGGTGGACGATGTAGGTCAGCTCTGCCCGCGGGCGCCGGGAGAACGCGGGAACCAGAGCGCTTCCCGGAATCCAGGCCTCGCCGGGACCCAGGCGCCCCCCAGCGGTCACCAGGAGGAGTGCAGCGGAGCGTGCCCCACTTTGCTCCCCGGAGTGGGGGGGGGGGTGGAGAGGCCGCTGCTGGACCCCTGTGCCCAGAGCTGACACGCCCGTGCCCCTCCCCTTCCTCACCCTGCCTCGGTGCTCCGCGTCGGGCATGGAGGTCCTGCAGGAGACACTGATGGGGCTGCTCCGGGCCAGCTTGGAGCAGGGCAGGAAGGAGAAGGTCTATCTCCTTGCCCCCCCGCGTGACATCAGATCCGGCTGAGATCTGGGGGTACACAGAAGCTGGTGATGAGGGGCAGCTGTGGGAAGGGGCAGCAGGGGGCTCCAGACCTTGCAGAGCTGCCCAGGCCTGCGCAGAGTCGTCGGGCTCAGACCCTGGGCCCGCTGCGCTGCAGAGTGGGGGTCCAGGCTCCGACACCCCTGCGCAGCCAGGAGATGGGCCCCAGGCTCCCTCAGCCTGCTCTGGCCCTGGTACCCTGCGGCCCGCGCTCGAGCCCTGTCCCAGACCACAGCCCAGGGGTCAGTACTGAGGCGGACGGGCCAACGACATCTGACACCGGGACTGACTGCTGGGTGCAGCTGGTACCCCCTCCCCGGGTCCTCGTCCCGCAGAGGACCACGGGGGAAACACCTCCGGCTCTGCGAGCCATGTGGTCTTTGGCCTCGCGGTACAAATATGGCCTCTGCAGCACCAACCGGATTTGATCCACTGGATGCAGTTCTCAGACCCCTGGCCTGACACAGCGAGGCTCTTGTCCACCTGGAAAATGTGCTATTGAAAAAGGCCGCAGTCCCTTCCGGTAACTTTTGCCTTTTCAAAGGTAAGCGCCAAAAATGTCGTTGAGCAGTGCCCTCTAGCGGCCTCATGGCGTTACAGCAGGGTTCCTCGCGTTTTTGCGGCAATGCTGGTCCCTGGCAGGAGGGAAGCCTCCTTGAAAGGAAAAAGGGAAAAAAAGATGGGGATCCCCAGAGGTAGGGG
This sequence comes from Thryonomys swinderianus, assembly GCA_004025085.1. NCBI lineage: Eukaryota > Metazoa > Chordata > Mammalia > Rodentia > Thryonomyidae > Thryonomys > Thryonomys swinderianus. Next base: position 8,267 of record PVIC010007362.1, on the reverse strand, counting down.
GAAGAAAGGACAAAATGTCTCGTTTCTTCTTTTAAAATCAATCATTTTGCACTCTGCCATCTTTGTGTTACTGCGAAACAAGCCGGGTTAGACTGCGCGCTTCGTACCCGTGCTGCCCCCGCTGGACGGCTCTGTGCCCTTCAGGCTGACGCGGACCAAGTGGTGCCCGGCTGAATGTGGGCAGGGGGCAGCCGCTGCCTGGGGCCTCAGCTGGCCTCGCCTCTCATCAGCTCCTCCTCCGGCCCCTCCAGAGCTGCCCGACTCTCGGGTGGCCCCGGGACCTGCTCCGGAACCGCGTCCGTTCGGGCCTCGCGATCGGACTGCGCGTCCCAGACCCGGGACCCCGAGGCGTCTCTGACACTGCCCTGGTCGGGTCGCTGGGCCGAGCCCGGACCCGCGCGCATGCCCGGCCCTGAGCGGGCATGGGCCTGCAAGCTGGCGCTGCCTCTGCGTGGCCCTCGGGGCTGGGGCTGCGCGGGGGAGGGGCGGTGAGGCCGCGGGCTTCTGCTGCCTGCTGCGCCGGTGCCCGCGTCTCTGTCCCTGCGTCTGGCTCTGGCCGCCTCTCCGAGGGTATGTCTCTCTGTATGTCCCTCTGACACTGCTCTGTGCGTCTGTCTGTCCTCCCTAGACTTCGTGCCCTCCCCTCCCCTCCCCCTCTTTCTTCCTGACTCCATCCCACATTTCTCGCTGCCCCAGTTTCTCTCTGCCGGTGTGGTGAGGGGCCTGGGCCTGGCCCCCCCTGCACGTGCCCATGGCAGCGGCAGCAGGCAGGAAGCTCCGCCCTCTGCCCAGGGGCACACAATGCCATCCTCAGAGCTGCAGGTTCCTGGGATTTGTCATCCGCACCGGAGTAACGGCTTAGAGCCAGAATCCCGCAGACTCCTGCTCCCGCTGGCAATCTTTTGTCAAACCATCCCGAAGGCAGAGGCTGGCTCCTGGCCCCACGCGGCTCCTGGCAGGAGGCTGGCGCTGGGAAGGCTATGGTTCCTGCCTCCTGCTCTGAGGTGTCTTGGTGAACCCAAAAGCTCAACAGAATCTTCAAGTTTAGTCTGTATTCTTGATGACTTCGCTAAAATACACTTTTTAAAAAACAGAGTGAAATGATGATTCTCATGTACACGGTATTGGTCCCTTCTCCTCAGAGGACTTCCAAGATCCCTAGTGGACCCTGACGCCACAGGTGAACACTTTATATACCATGTTTTCTCTTATATCTATGCATACTAAATTATAAGTTAGGCAGAGTGAGAGGTTAACAGTAAGAACTAATTGTCACAGAGCTGTTTTAGGTAAACTGACAACTACTGAAGCAGTTGTACATCAGCTGGTCTGTTGGCCCCTACGTAACCGAGGAGCAGGTGGCAAGACCCAGGTGTGGTGGGGGAAGCCGCGCCAGAGGCACCACTTACTGAGAACTGCACCCAGGTAAAACGCATACCAACTGTCTTCTGGAACTTTCTACTTCCTGTTTTCCTGTACATAACCGGAACCCTGCAGACCAAAGCTCCAGTGAGAGGCCCTACTGCGACTGCGTGGAACCAAGCCAAAGAACAGAGGGCTGTGGAAGGGCTATCGAAGGAGTATCGAAAGGACTAGGACAGTGGTAATAAAACCAGCTCGAAGGAGACTCCAAAGACCAGCCAGCCAGGAACGCAGAATAAATTTGCTCAGTAAAGGTGCAGAATTGACTTCTGGGCCCACTGTGCCTCCAGCAGGCAAAGTCCTCTTGCATTTCCGGGAACTGAGGCGCTGCTGTCTGCTTCTCCAGCCTGTGGCGCTGCGGAGCAGACAGGATGGCAGGGACCCCGAGAGCCAGCAGCCCTGGCTGGCGGCTAGAAGCCCAGCTTTATGTGGAAAAGTCTCCCACACCTCCTCCTACCAGGTTTAGCCCAACAATATCTCGGTCCTTTCCTTCGCTGCCCTGGCAAGTGCTCCTTTTGTCCCAGAGTGCTCCTCGCAGGCCACTGACCGGTGCTCCCGGGGGCTCTGATGCCCCGGGCTTGCCGCAGAGGACGGAGGCCCATGCACTCACCCGTGTCCCACCCGGCCTCACCTCTCCCTCCCTCCCTGGCTCCTTCCTTTTCTTCCTTCATCTTCTCAATCATCTTTCTAAAAATAGCCGTGAAATTTTGCATCTTGTCAAACTTTAGAACTCGAGTTAACTTCCAAAATTGATACTCTAGACCTATTTAAATAAAAACTGTATTTCCACCCACCTCTCAGCCCTGGTACCGGCGCCCAAGTCTGTGTCTTGTGAACTTGGCTGTGCCAGGACCCAGAGTGGGTCACACAGCTCGCCGCTCTGGCCCCGGTTACCGCCCCTAGCGCGATGTCCTCAAAGCTGGTCCACGCTGTCCTGCGTGTTGGGATTTCCTTCCACCAGCGGCTGCACAATTCCTACTCTATTTTAGGTAAACACATTTTGTTTACCTCTTCGTCTTCCCACGAGCATTTGACAGGCTTCTGCCCTTCCGCCGCTGTGACCGCGGCGTGCAGGGCTTCCTAGGAAGTGACCGCGGGTCTCCGGACAGGCCCGCCCTGACTGTCACGCCGTTTCCGCGGCGACAGCCCCTTGGCTTCCCACGGTGCTGACAGCACTCCACTTTCTCCGCGCCGGCCCAGCACTTGCTGTTTGATTTTGTTCTGTTTATGATAATCCCCCCAAAATGAGGATGGGGCAATTTTTAAAACTTCCTCTCCCTTTTCAAAATGTTTTTATTGGAGTAGAACATGGAGAACACAGGATCGGCCATTTTCAGTTTTAGGGACTGAGCTCGGTGATTAGTTACATTCACAACCTCGGGGGTCATCAGCGCCAGCACCGCTGACTCTCCGCCGCCCCGCGGGGGAGCCCTGAGCAGTGGGGGCCCAGGAGTCCTGCCCCCCAGCGCTGCGGGGCCGCTCGCTTCTCTGGGCGCTGTGGCTTCCCCGGCCCAGCTCCAACACGGTCCCTGAGGCTACCGGCACCGTGGGCCTCGGACTGCGCTCGGTGCTGGAGGTGGAGGGACCCGTGCGCGGCCAGGGCAGTCCCTTCCGGAAGCCCGCTCCGAGCCTCCAGCCCCGCCGCATCCCGTCCTGGTCGGTGCAGAGCGCGGCGGGCCGCGGCCCTCGCTGGGTGGGAGCCTCGCCTCCGGAGTGGGTTGCCTGGCGTGGCGCTGGCATGGTCACGCTTGCCTGGCCCGAGCTCTGACGGCCTGGCGCTGGCCCCAGCGGGGCAGTGGAGGTGCCCTGGGTCGTGCCCTGGGTAGTGCGGTCCTCAGGGACACGGTCCTGCAGAAGCTTCGCAGGTCAGTGCCAGCTCAGCCTCCGACAGCTGTGCCCGGCAGCCCAACTCCTGCCTCCCTGCGCCCAGAGCCCTCGCGGAGAGGACCCTGTGTAACGAAATGATGCCCAGGATGGGTCTGGGCAACGCGCCCTCTCCTGTCTGACGCGGGAAGGAGAGGGGCTGCCTCCTGCAGGCCGGGCGGGGGCCCAGCAGCCCCGACCCCAGCACAGGCCGTGTCCCGGCGCTCAGGCCTTCCCGGGCCAACCTCCTCCAGCGACCTGGCTGCGCCCCCGCCACCCGCCGCACCTTCGTCTCTGCAGGTGAGGGGTACGGGCTCCAGCCAGGGCCGCGGACGCCATCCCCCCAGCCGGGGCCCTGCCCTCGGTCCTTCTCGGGGGAACGCACCGCCCAAGGACGACTTCTGACTGGTCGTGACGGGCAGAGCTCTCGGGCGCGGGCCTGGAATAGGGCGACGGCCCCCCAGGTCGGGGCTCTGCGCCTCGCAGCAAGTGTCCACGCGTGGGTCAGAAGCCCCGAGGGCACTGCCAGCTGGGTGGGCATCAGGGGTGTTTGTTGAAAAAGGCCACAGAAGCCAGCGTGGCTGGCTGGGGGAGAAAGACATCTCGGACGAGAAAGACGGCAACGTTCAGAGAAGCAGGAACAACAGCCAAGGGGTCGCACCCGAACACTCGCGCGGCATTGCCCTTCGCGGGTGTAGGGAAGGGGTGAATCTTGCTGTCCGTCGGGCTCCCTCTCGTGGTCATTCCTAGCATTACAACCGAGGTTCCAATTTCCCTAGGAAAAACCAAGCCGCCTGGAATGTACCTGAGAAGTGAAATCAAGCATTTCTTGTTAAATGGCTTTGTTTTCACATGTTAATTCCGCACGTTAGTCCGAAAGGAGCCTTGCTCGAGTTCGTACGACGCACTGCTTGGCTTCGCTGCCCGCGTGAAAGGAGCCGCCGCCTGCCGGGCCGGAGGGTCCTCAGACGTGCTGGAGGCCGCGCTGTCTCCCCTGGGCCCCGGGTGAAGAGCTCCGGCCCTTTCCGAGTCGTGTCCCGTCTCAGCTCTGCCCGGGCTCGGGCTCCGCCCGCTCCTCCCTGGCCCGGCGCCCCGTGGCGCTCAGTGTCTCCACCTGGCTGGATTCACACGTGCACCATTAGACGCTCGCTCACCTGCGGCCGGTTTGTCCCCGCTGTGCGGGAGGTTTGTGACAGTCACAACCCCTTCCACCGAACACTTGTTATTTTTCATTCAAGACACAAGTCAGTTTGTTTCCACTGAGTTAGGGGTATGACTTGTTTCCCACTTTGAGCTATTTTGAATGATGCTCAAGGTAAATAATTCCTCTCTCTCCATTCATTTATTCTGGATAAATACTTAAAAGCAGAACTGCTGGGTCTACAAGCCAGTCGGATTGTGTGTGTGTGTGTGTGTGTGTGTGTGTGTGTGTGTGTGTGTGTGCAATCTTCCAGCCTGCACCTTTTCACTGAGCCAAGCCATTTACACTGAGAGTTGTTACTGACAGAGATGGACTGAATCTCTGATTCCTTTATTTCTCCTTTTTTGCTTAACTGTCCCCTCTGCTTGGTGTATTAATTTCTTTGGAAATCTTGGCCTTATGGTCTCTAAGACTTGTGTGCTTTCTGTAGCGCTGGCCTGGTGGCCATGGATTTCTGGAGCTACTCTTTGTCACGAAAGTCCTTATTTCTCCAGCAGTGTTCATGATCTTTTTGCAAGATATATTAATCTGGGTTGAAAGTTATTTTCTTTTAGGGCTTGAAACACTTTACTCCCTGTTCGCCTGGCCTTTATGGTTTCTGTTCAGAAACATGCTTTAATTCTGATAGGTTTGAATTTATAAGGCATTCCTTGATTTTTCTCTAACAACATTCACAGTTCTGTCCTTGTGTTGGGCTTCTGGAGGTTTAGCAATGATGTGTAATGGAGAAATTATTCTCTCTCATGGCTATTTTGGGTTGTACATGTCTTATTTACTTGGAAGTTAAATTCTTTCCCCAAACTTCAAAATATTGCTATGATTTCTGTAAATAAATTTTTATAACTTTTGTGCAATCTCATTATTTCTTTAACTCCTCTAATTTTTAGGCTAGTTTTCCTTGATTCATAATCAGCTGTCAGATACAATTTCTATAGCTCCGTGTTGTTTACAAGGTCTCTATAATATGTCTCAGGAAGAAGGGAACTGGGTGCCATTGACCAGCAATTGGGTCTGTAGCTCTTCTAAGACCAGGGAGGGACCAGAAGGTCTTGGAATCTCCATTTCCTTGGGCCCAAACTGGACACAAGTTTTATATGGGAAGAGCCCCCCAGAGACACCACCTCCTTGTCTGTGGACAGAGAACGAGAGCAACTATGGTACTGGAACCCAGACGGAGGCCTTCAGTGACTTCCTCTACCCAGGCCACCATGATGAAGAAAACACGCACTAGCACAGTGAGGGAATCTGGGTGACTGCAGCTGTTGGTGAGTTGGTGGAGTCAGCTCCACCTGCAAGATCCTGGACTCTTGCAGAGTTCAAGGCTGTAGGGGCTCACGGAGCTCAACTCAGGCATTTTATGCAGAACCTAGACAGGGGATGACAGTCGTCTCCCTGTGACTAGTCAACTTTGATCTGCATGCTACTGCCCGTACTATCTACGAGAGACGACAGATCCACTTTGTGAAGGGCCATTTTGATAGTGTTCTTAGCTTTGTTTTTGTTGTTGCTGTTGCTATTCTTTTTCTTTCTTTGCTCTGATCTAATGATCTCTTTTCATTTCTCTACTCTGCTGTTGCTGAGTCTGTCCAACTTTGGGTTTCTTCTCCTCTCCACTGCTCTCATTTTTACAGAAGAGAGGAAATAGTCTCCTGCTTGCCTGCTGCTCCTCGGTCCCTACTCTCATTTCCTCGCCCTCTACTGTCCTCCAGTCAGAACCAATACCTAGAAATAAAAGGGCTTCAGTCTTCTCTAATTTCTCTTCTTTGTTGCATATAAGAAACACACCTAATTCAGAAGGAAAGCCATACACTGGAAGTAAAGGGATAAAAACAATTCTCCGTGTGACGGAAAACTGCCAAAAAGCAGGAATGGCTGTCCTACTTACAGACAAAATAGATTTCAAATCAAAACTGACTCATGGAGACAAAGAAGGTCACTGTGTCCTCACACAAGGAACAATCCAAGAAACAGAAATAACAATCATAAATATTTATACACCAAATTCTAATGTACCCAACTATGTAAAACAAATATTATCAGATATGAAAAGCCAGATAAGCACTAATATAATAGTAGTAGGGGACTTCAATACCTCACTCTTACAAATAGATCAAATGGCCAAAAATCAATAAGGAAATACTTAGGCTAAACCAAACTTTTGAACAAATGGACTTAATAGATGCCTACAGAGTATTTCACCCCACAAAGTCAGAATATACATTCTTCTCAGCTGCTCATGGATCATTCTCCAAAACAGACCACATGCTAGTTCACAGAACATCTTTAAGTAAACACAAAGGAACTGAAGTTATCCCCTGTATACTGTTAGATCATAGTGCCTTGAAATTAAAGCTGAATAGTAGAAGAAATTCCAGGATTCTCACAAACACATGGAAATTGAACAACACTCTGCTGAACAACCAACAGGTCACAGAGGAAGTTAGAGAAGAAATTAAATAGTTTTTACAATTAAATGACAATCCCAGTACAACGTGCAGGAATTTATGGGACACAATGAAAGCAGTCTATGAGGGAAATTCAGAGCAGCGAATGCCTAGATCAGCAAAACAGAGCGAACTCAAATAAACAATCTAATGCTTAACCTCAAGCTACTAGGAAAGGAGGAGCAAGTCAAACCCAAAGCTCATACTAGGGAGGAAATAATAAGGATCAGAGCAGAAATTAATACAAGAGACTAAGATACAAAAAAATTATTGAAGAGTTGGCTCTGTGACAGAATAAACAAAATTGACAGACCCTTAGCCAAACTTATCAAACAAAGGAAGGAAAAAGCTCAAATCCATGCTATTTGGAATGAAAAGGGGGAAATCACCACAGATCCAGTGGAAGTATGGAGGATAATAAATACCTACTTTGAAAATTTATGCTCCAATAAGATGGGAAACAAAGAAGAAATGGATAAATTCCTAGACATATATGAACTTCCAAAGTTGAACAAAGAAGATTTAAAAATGTTAAACACCTCAATATCAATCTGTGAAATTGAAAATAACATTTAAAAAAAAAAAACCTAGTGACAAAAGCCCAGGTCCTGATGGTTTTACTGCTGAATTCTACAAAGCTTTTAAAGAAGAGTTAATGCCACTACTTCTCAAACTCTTTAATGAAATCAAAAGTGAAGCAGTACACCCAAAGTCACTCCTGGAAGCAACCATTACCTTGATTCCAAAGGTAGGGAAAGACCTAATCAAAAATGAGAACTACAGACCAATCTGCCTAAGGAACACTGATGCAAAAATCCTCAGTAAGATACTGGCAAACAGAATACAGAGAATCAAGAAGATCATACACCCTAAGTTGGATTAATCCCAGGAATGGAAGGATGGTTCAACATATGTAAATCAATAAACATACTACACTACATAAACAGACTCAAGGACAAAAACCATAAAATGGTCATCTCAATAGATTCAGAAAAGACATTTGACAACATCCAACACCCATACATGATCAAAACCCTACAGAAAATCAGAATAGATGGACTTTATCTCAAACTAATAAAAGTTATTTATGAGAAATCAATGGCCATCATACTAAATAGTTAAAAACTGAAAACTTTCACACTAAGATCAGGAATAAGACAAGGATTTCTGTGTCACTGCTCTTGTTCAATATAATCCTGGAAACATTAGCCACAGCAATTAGGCAAGACAAAGAAATAAAAGGAATAAAGATAGGTAAGGAAGAAGTTAAACTGTCATTATTTGCTGATGACATAATTCTCTATATACAGGATCCTAAACACTCAACCAAAAGATGG